>VWZK01013450.1:0-163811 GCA_013396935.1 Baryphthengus martii | reverse complement strand
CCCCCCCCCCCCCCCGCTCATTTCTGTTATCTATCCCTTGAAGGGCACAAAGTTTTAATCAGTGCAGTGTATCTAAAATGCAAAACCATCCCCTGCATCTAAAGTCAACCTGTGGTCATTTCACATGTGTGTCTCATTGATATGCCAAGGAGGAGTTCCTCCTTGGAACCTCCTTATTAGAGACCAGTGATATGCCAAGTAATATTCCAAGGATATCTCAAGAAGGGACATCAAGTCCCTTGATGGACCACCAAAAGCTTATATCGCTAAGGTGATATTTCTGCCTTCAGTGTTTCTCCCCAAATGTAGTAGAATCTTTCGTGCTACCAGCAACAGATGACTGGGCCTCCCGAGAAGCTTGAGAAACATCATTTTAATTCTGTTTAACTTTTCAATGAAATAACTTCTTAGATACAGGGGTTTCAGTCCATCCACAAACCTACTCTACCTAACAGAAAAAAACCCCAAACAAAACCAAAGATGTAACTTTTTTCTCATTACTCTTAATGTGCTCATTGAAGCCCTGTAGAAAGGAATGGTCACACCAATGCTGATAATCCTTCAGCATTTTTCTCTCACATTCTACACAGTGATGTTGAGTGGAAGCCAGAACAGCCAAGAAAGGGCTCTCCACTCGTTATTTTCCTTGTCTTGATCTATGCCTTTTCCTTCTCTGGCAATTGAGAAATAAGCCACAATGAGAAAGGAAGGATTCTGGCTAAATAAGACTTTAAACGTGGAAGAAAATGTAGAGATTACACAAGAGTTTATGATGCTGGAGATAGGATGAGATCGCCATATGTACAAGAAGTGCAACATTGAAGATACACAATTCTAAAGATGTGTAGTGACACAGGCTCAGCCAAAAGAATTGTAAATGCTCAAGAGCAGACTTACTTGGTGACAGTAACTTGAAAGTAAATATATCAGTATTAACATACCCAGTGGTAGCTTCTCAGGACAGTTAATGATTTCATAAAGTCCACACCAAATACCTTGCTGCAGGATCCACAGTATCCCAGGAAACTAGATCATCCCCAGTGAAAAGCATAATTAACTCTGAATTTCTCAGCACCATAGGGAAAACTGATGGTTGCCATCCAATGGATGACAGCTGAGACATTACCACTGCTGTCTCAAGAAGGGGAAGAGATTCCCCATAGGGTTAGGCTTGCAGCATTTACAGGGAAGAGAAGGAAGGCAGGGGCAAACCTGGCTCCAGCCATTAAAGTAATCACTGTTCCAAACATCCTTTCTTGATGCTGATGGTGGCCATACTCTGCAAAGTGGGCAGTTGGGGTTCTGGCTCTTTGGATGCTCCTGGCAATCTGCTGTGCTTGATAATTCTGCTTAGTTTATGCCTTTGACTAGTGTCAAAACACACACATTCTGCATAGAGAAGTACAGCGAGAAGACTGGATACGCTTCCCAGACCTCAAAACAAACTCTACAACTACTCTCAGATTCATAGAACCTCATGATTTTAATTTCTCTGACCTTGATTAATCACCATTGGTTTATCTCCCTCCACCAGGAGCCAACATAGTTGTTAGTGTAGGTTTTAGCCCGAGGGATTTATCTAAGCAGGTAAACTTTGAAGGATGTCTACATAAGAGGAGAAAACTTTAAAATATTTAGGGTGGTTGTCAGTAGCACCTGAAGAACTGGTGTAAAAGCATAAATTCCTTCTATTCTTGTCTCTATAGCAAAACCTCTGTAGGCACTCCTGTAGAAAAATAAGTTCCTAGCATTGTACTACAAGTCAGTGAACCTTGATTCTGCTTCTTATTCTGGTTTCATGAGTGACTGGAGCACTGCCTTAGGTTCCCTGCCTGTAGAAGAGAATGACCTTTTTAGTAAGACCAATTGAAAACAAAAAAAGTTTTAATGTTATTTAGTCTTAAGCTTCCCCTTGCTTATACTGATTTTCGCTTACTTGTGTATAGCGAATTCCCCTTGTGTATACTGAATTTTGACCCTTACCATAAGGCTCCTTGTTAAGACTCGTCCAAACAGTACCTTCCACCTCCTCTGTTTTTCCACATCCCAGGATCTCACCTTGCTGCAACTGCCTATGGCGCAGTTCAAAAGAACTTAGCTATCTGTTTCACATCAACTTCAATGAGGACTTAATTATGAGCCTATTTACTTTAAGGGCTGTATAACTAATTTTGGGCACGGAGTCTATGTACATTGTCCTTTGGATACATTTGTGAAGGACTTTGTTCTCAGTACTTTGATTCAGAAAATCTTACTAACAGAGTGCATAAACTTTCTTCGTTTCTCTAGCCACTTCTAAGAAAGTGATACTTCAGGAATGTAAAGCAACACCATAATTTTAGAAGATGTGAAGGAGCTTCATCCTTGTAGCCCTAAGCTTCATTTAACCTGAAAGATGAAGACATCAATTAGTGTTGAGATCCTACGATAAAGGTCTTTTCAGAAGACAGGTGGATATTTCACAATCTTCAGCTTCACAACTACTGTCACAGAATCGTTGCCTGTATTACTGTGGTCTCTACCAACGAAAGACCAGTGTTTAAAGGGTCAAGGCAAAAGCATGACCACTTGAGTTTTTAAAGTAATCACTAACCTAAAAACCCAGAAAAGTAGGAGGGGCATGGATGTGTGCCTATATATGCATGTGAATAAGAAAGAGAGGAGATGCCTACGAGCAAGGATGTATATATGTGTTTGAAGACGTACTGGGATACATCTGTATTAGGATAGAGTTAGCCAGGAAAACCTAAGCTGCTTTAAAATGACTACTTTCGTTTCAAGAATCTGGAATTCAACAGCCAGGAAGAACTACTGTCTACAATCATAGAGATGTTACTTAAAGCACAAAGGTCAACTTTACACTTTCAAATATAAGTAATGTAAAGGCTTACACCTATTTCATTTCATCCACTCTTTTGAGAAGTCTAGGGGATTCTTGATGAAGCTACTTCAATGACACCTTAAAACTGCTGCTTTGAGGACCAATAAGTGAAACGTTTGTTGTGGTATTTTTCAGAGTCCTTCAATATACACCAGCTACCTGGGGGATGGTGTTTAATTATGGAGTTTGACTCTTCTCAAGATTCTTGCTTGACCTTGTCAAAAAGTAATTGATGATATGTGACCTGCAGATTCAAAAAGGGTATGTGACGACTTCTGTCTTCTCTTCTTCAACTGGCCTTCACAGAGGGAGGTATATATGAAAGAGTAAGAATACCAGTGCAGGAACAACACACAGCTGTTCCTCCTACCTCTGCAAAAATGTGAGAACAAGCTCTACTGGAGAAGCTCTCACGCGCTACTACTTTTGGCCTCTAAATATTACTCCACAACTCCATACAGTTTTTTAAATGAAGCTGGAAGGACAGTTTACCTGAAGAGGAAAGAGCTAATAAAAAACTGCCAAAATTCAGAAACAGCCAAGTCAGGAGCAGATTAATAATAGATGTTCACATGTGCATACCAGTGCACATATGTGAGAGGATGTGACGCAGGACAAGACATTCTGACAGGCAAAGCAGGACAATCAGCATCATCCTTTCCTTTCCTTCCTCACCCTTTGTTCTGCTTATGTGAGGAACAAGTGATCTCCTTCCAATTAGTGGCATACAGCCTCAAATGCTGATGAAGCTCTTGTTCATCATGCTAAGAGTGGCATAGCAACCTGCCATATACAACAGCTCCAAACCAGAGATGGTGGGAGCAATGGGCACACTGTACGCAGAAGTACGAGACGACAATTCAGCAATCACTCACCACTGACCAGCCCGATAGGTAGCAAGGAAGAAAACAAGGCAGAAAAAAACAAAGCTATCTGCAAGTGTTTCTGAAGACAGTCTCATCTTTCCACTAAAATCAAAGTCTTTACAAGATATCCGGCTGACAAAACTTAGTCTCATCAGCTTAGACTTGTCCTTTAGAGCCATCACATTATGAGGCACTGCATTTTCATACGGAGCCTGTGATCATGAGCTGAAGAACAGACTTGAAGCCACTTGGGAGTGGAACACTGTATGATCATTCACATATCCTGGATACTCCTCTGAAAAAGAATTTTAAAAAAGTGAAGAAAAAAAAAGAGACTATCGACCCCTTGGGAATTGTGCGTATTGGATCCTGAAACTTGCTTTTTTCTAGTCTTCACCATTTCCTGCTTCTGCCTGCATATAAAATAAGAACAGGAGAGGAATCTTTTACCATCATGTCTTGATCTGATGACAGTTTTCTCCCCTTGATGGTTGAAAATGCATTTGAGCTTCAGCTTTTTCTTTCATCTTGTTTGCAAACAGAATGACGTTTCTGTCATTTCAGCCACTTGCCCTTATCAGAAAGATGGTGATGACAGTCATTTCCCAAAACTATGGGGCGAAGAAAAGGAGAGGAATGCCAAATTTGTGAAGATGGCATCAAAAAAAAGTGTAATCGATACAGAAACAAAGCCTTACTGTGTTCAGGAATGCTGCTAATCTCCCTAAAACATCCAGAAACAGGAAGCTTCAAGTCACTATAAGGCCTTCTCCATACCACAGAACTAGCAGTCAGATGACGGTACTAATCTGTGCTTCGTTGTAGGTGCAATACACAATGATTATATTGTCCTGTACTGAATAGACCCATGGAGAGGTATTAATTAGCAACTACCACTATATACAGCTAATAAAGATGTCCTTTAATTCATGTTTCAGAAGTCTGCCTTTGGTAGTTGAAGGACAAGAGGATAATTCCAGCTCCCATTTTTTGTCTGTATGAATGGGATTCAACAGATACACTTAGACTCAGAGAACAGTTCTGAGCAGTTTTTTTTCCAGCAGGGGAGACTGAGCCCTCACCATGCAGAAAAAGGACAATGATGCATTAGAGCATGACCTTAGGTGAAGCACTTAACCTCTTTGTGCCTCATTTCCCCCCCATCTGGAAACAGAAATGGCATTTACCTAACTAGCAGGGGTACTGTGCAGCTTAATTCATTACTGCTTCACAGTGACTTTAAGAACCTTGGATAAAAGGTGCTAAGAATCAGCAGGGAAAGGAATGACACACAGGGACATTATACATAGGCTAATGCAACAAACTGTGTGAATTCAGACAGGCACTACTTATACAGATATTCATAATAAAGGGTATTTTTGTTAGTGTTGGTTTTGATTTGGGAGGGGGAAGGGTTTTGGCTTTTATGTGCTGTATTAATACTCCCAGGAAACTCTATTAATTCACAGGGCTGGGAACAACACTTGCTTTCCATACCCTCTTTGATAGATGTGTCTAAATGCTGATACAGAGGGACTGTCTCCAAACCAGAGATTAGACCTCAGGTTTGGCCCTTCTGACAGGACTCTCTTCTAGAGAGAGTTGACAATATGCAGTGTTCAAACAGCTGCTCATTAATTTACCCAAAGTAGTCAACAAAACCAGTGGAAGGATTTCTGTTTGGCTCAACATTCCTTGATTCAAGAACAAGGAACTGCTGGGAAGCCTATATATTCTCCTGAGAAACCACCATGAAGTAGCTAACAGCTCTTCATCTCATAAACTGCAGTCAAATTTGTGACACAGAAGTGAAAAACCATCATAGGACCAATCCCTAATGCCATCTAGCTTCCCACCTTTTAATTCCTGCACAATACTATTTGTGGGAAAGCTGGCTGATACCTTCCTGCAATATCACTTGCTAATTCACCAATTATACGTCTTAACAGTAAAAATTATAATAGCTTCATTTACATGTGATGCTAACTAGAGACAGGAACTGTGGAAAACTACATCACCCACAGAAGCCCAGACAGCTCCCAGAACTCAACATATCCCAGCATTATAAAAAACTTAAGCACATCGTGGGCCTGATTCCCATCCCTTACTGCTAAAGCACTGGTCTAACTCCACTGACTCCAGAAGGACACCCTTATGTTCTATGCTGAACATCAGTCAGAAGAGAAGGTAAGCCCTCCGTATTTTTAATCCCCCCTCCTATCTCTTTTTGCTTGTGGAAAACACCCTCTATGCTTGGGGGAAAGAATGCTGTACGAGTGGCTAGTGAGGAAGCAGCTCATTACACTGGCCAAAATTCTAGCAGCAGTGTTTTATAAATCCAGAGATAGGCAGGACAGTGTTTAAAAACATGCTCTCAGCTTGCTATATTTATCTCATCGGAATAAGAGGTCACATAAGGCATGTCTATAAAAGGTTCTGCAGAACAGAGTAGTGATTGATATGTCAGAAACAACTGAGCGATATGATCTCGCTTTGGATAAACACATTTTATACCACGGATACTTAGGTAAATAACGTTTGACTGCATTAAGTAATGAATAATTACATTAAAAGTAAATTAAACATAGCAAAGAGGCAAGAAGGAATAGCAATTTGAATGTCTCAGCCCCTTGCTACTTTAATGAAGTATCCTAAAGGCAGTCATCACGCCAGTCTTGGCACAAGTCTTATAAGCACTGGTTTTTTATGTCTAAACCACTAGTTTCTAAAGATGAGAACTACACCCTTAAGGTTTGTGTTGTTTCTGTGGATTTTTTCTTTTCTGTCTTTGCTTGTGTTTTTTTTAAAGGAAAGGAAAAAAAAAAAGAAGAAAAAAGAAATAATTATTCAAATTTTTGAAAAGCTAAACCAATATGAACCGAGTGCATCCTAATGGCTTAGGAATCAAATAGATAAGCCTTATACTTACGGTGTTTTAAAAATCACAAAATTTCAAAGCTCATTGCATCAGTGGTCTGAACAACTGCTTGTGCATGTGCTTTTTTTCTGGATCTTTCCTGCTATGATGGCGTCTCACAGAAGGACAAGATGGAGATCTTGTTATATAGCTATTTAGTTTGTTTAGTTTTGTCAATATAACTACTCCTAATAACTATTTATCTAGTTACTTAGTTTCCTTGCATTTTTATTTGATAGGAAGACAAGGGAGACACATTTGTGGAAAGTTAAAGATGTTTGCTTACCAGACACAGACTCCGTCTGAAAATGTTTGCACTTCTGTGTGTCTTGAAGGGTCTGTGTAGTGAAAGCAGCCTTCCTAATTTGCATGTGAAGAGCACATGAAGCTAAGCAGCATCTCTGGCTGTGCATGGCAAAGTGCTCTCCTCTCTCTTTATGGGATTATGAAGTGCTCTCATAAACTGTCAGACTGACACCTGCAGCGAGCAGCACTTGGGAGTGTCCAAGCAGCAAGTGAGAGCACTTTAACATTCCAGAAAGACAGGGAGAAAAGCAGGGGAGCCCTTAAAAAGTAACTAAATTCATACTGAGACAGAGAGGTGCAATTAAGAGTGGCTGGCACTGAAAAAGAATCTTTTTCTCCATTTTAATTTCTGAAGTGCTGAGAAAGTATAAAGAGCACCTACATTTGCATATCTGAAGCACAAGGTACCGTTTCCTTTTCAAGCAAAGGGTGCCAGGGACTCTGGTGTGCCCTCTTGCTGCTCCTGCCATAGTATGCTGTCTAGCATTATCTTTTCAAATAGATTTCAATATTCAACAGCGGGAGCTTTCATTGTAACCTTTGCAATCCTAATGATAAGGCAGAATTATATTATTTTTTTCCTCTTTACATGAAGAAGCACTGCTATGCCTTAGCTGCTTTTCAGATGCTCTGGAAGATACAAATCCTGCCCTGGAGAACTTTCAAAGACTAAAATGCAAGCAGAGGTTATCAGCAGGAGAATACACACAGGTCATTTTTATATAAACCAGTAAATCTCTCTGAAATTGATATAAGAGAAAACAGATTTATACTCACAACATAGAGTGATAAAGGGTATAAAAGTTCAATATTTTTACATAACATTTTAGAGGCACAAATAAAGAGGTAAAAGGGCACATGGTGGGATCCATGTTCTCCATAGTGTATGAATACCACCTCTTCTAGTACATCGTGGAATCAGCCTGGAGAAAACCAGTCCAGATGTGCCTGGTCTGCGGGGCGGCGGGGTGGAGAGAGCGGCTACAGCTCCCAGTGTTACATATCAGCACAAATTCTTCAGTGGAGAAAAAACATTTAGATAACTAAGATAGTTCATTTATTCACTTTAGGAAGTGACTGACTTCAGCTGCTTGAGAAAAGCACAGTAACAGTGGAAAATAATAGAAGAAGTGGTAAAAGTAATTGCCAAGCTCAAAAGTAGAAGACTAAGACTTATGTTCAGTTGTCATGCAAGATAGCGAGGAAAGCTATCATCACATGGTAAAAAATATACGAAAAGGGTCAATATCGGGGGAAGAGAACAAGTTAAAGTAGCAGTAGTGGCATTATCAATGGAGTTCAGTGGGCATCAGACTGCTTTTGAATGACTGTCCTGTTGAAAATCAGGTGAAAACACAATTGCTTTATGAAAAATAACAAAGGGAACTGAAATGCAGAAAAAAAGCAGAAACTACAGAAAGGTGAGAAAAAAACAAGAGTATGCCTCTCCTAATTTCTCAGACCAATTCATAGGCACACATCTTTCTTCTTCCTCTTAGAAGGCCACCTATATTACCTGATTCAGACCTAAAATGGGAGGACATGAACCAGTGCATGTCAAAGCATAAATGAAGACACATATAAGCACAGAGAACTGTGTCTACAGTCAAGTTCATGTGTGAGAGAGCTGCTACGGGTACACATGCGTAAGAGGTAGCAAGTGACACACACATGTGATTTCAAGTGCTTCACTTCACAAATCAACTCCATGATATTTCCCCTTAAACTGGTTGCTCCCAGGTGTTTAACGAATGATTGGTCATTTAATGGCCCAAGACAAAGCCAAGGAAGGCTAACACACTGACAAAGCAGACATTAACTATGATAACAACTGTTTTCTTGGACACAAAAAAGAAATTAAAAATCTCCATTTGCCATCACAAACCTTATTCAACATCATAATGCCAACAATAATTCCCTACTTTTTCCTTGTCTTTCAAATAAAGTTAATGCCTTCTATGATGCAGCAGAGCAAACACTGCAGCCAAAATCTGAGACTTTCAACTTTTAATAATCACCTTTCTGTTTGTTTCAGTACAAGAAGTATTGGACTTTGGCTGGAAGATAAACGAGCATAAGAAAGCCTCAATTAAACAGAACTCCACAAGCACCTTTTATCCTGGAGCAGACAAAGGGAGAGAATTGTCTCCACCAGGCAATTTGGTTGGCACAAAGAACACCTTTTCATAAGAAGGGGGTGTGACATCCACCAGCTACAGATGCCTACTGAAGCATTTTTTGTGAGGCTACAGAAACTGGAGGCCACCATACAATAGAGCTGATCCACATCTAACCGAAATGGCAAAAAGAAAAGAACTAGAGAGAAACAGTGCCATCGCCTGTGTTCCAACAGACCAAGGCAATGTAGTTAACACATCATCTATCGGGTGTTGCCCCTTTCTGAATATATTATTTGCAAAGAATTTGGCTTAGCACCGCATTCAGACAAAGTTCCCGTGTTTCAGACAGGTACCACCATCAGCTGTGGAAACACAACGCTGGGACTTTCTCAAGCGTTAGTTTTCAACTTTTTCTCCATGCACAGATCCCTCCAAATTTTCCAGTGGGAGATCCCAGCACAGTGAACATACTTCCTGTCAAATGCTAACCATATCAGCTATGTTTCATTTGCTTTGTAGAAATCACTGATGGGTCTATGCAGCGGGGCTGTGCTTCAAGGTAACAAGGTACTGTCCGCTTAAATATTACTTTGCTTTGAAGATACATTGCCTCTACTAAAAGATGTATAGTCATTTTAGTTTGGGTTTGTTGTTTGTTTTTTTTTTTTTTTCACCATTTCCTCATATGTAAAATATGCTTGACAGCTGAAACAAAGTTCTGCCAGGGAAAAAAAAAAAAACAAAACACACACGCAACCAAAAAAGCCCCCCCCACACACACACCACTGTATGATATTTGCTTTGGAGGCTGCAGGGAAAGCATCCAACCACAGAGGCCGTTAAAGATGGAAACCAAGAGGCAAAAACTACAGATGCTAGTGAGGTGCCATTATGGAATCACTTCATGGCATTCAGAAACTACAAGAAAAAGGACGATTTTTCTTAGGCAGCAAAGAAATTATCATAAGCATTACCCTGCAAAGACTGCAACTCAGTCTCTGAAGAAGATTCAACAGCCTCAGCAACAGCTAGGCCACTGAGTGCTCAAGAAGAGAAGCCTAATTAAAATACTCAGTGCAGAGACAGGTGACCTAACAAAGCTCAGTCTTGTCAGCTCTGCCACAGCAGCCTCTATCTATTGGTGAAGGGTCACGAGGGAAGTGGAATGGATAGAGGCTGGCCACAGGTTTGTTTTACAGGCTTGCAGGAGGGAAAGGAGAATGTACAGTATCATCCATACACTGGAAATGAAGCAATCAGTGAAACTTACAGAATCTAAATCTCAATTAGGCTTTGAAGTTTAAAAATGAAAAAGACCAAGATCAGATGGCTGAAACATTTGTATCCAACCCATATGATAAATGTGTTTAATAACAGTTGTACTTTAAACTTTGCTATCTTCTACTTTAAGATCTCAAAAGGCTTTGTGAGCTTTAGAAATAAAGCCTCATATTACCTCTGCAAGGTCAGCACTATTATTCTCATTTGTAAAAGTGAAATAACTTTGCCAAGGTCACAGACAGAGAGTCAGTAGCAGAGCTGGGAATAAAACCTATCTTTTTTGGCTCTTTACTATGTATATTTAAGGTGATCTGCAAAGGAAAAATACTTGGGTATGTGCCCATTTTTTTTCTTTTCATTTTTATGATGAATAAAGAAGGCCAAAAGATTTTTTTTTAAGAGTTCACATAAACTGGCCTGAAGGACAACAGTGGTACTTCAAGCAGGAATGACGATACAGATTTAATTCTCAAGCTCTTTGAAATCTGTAGCAAAGTAATACTAAATTAAATGCTGGTTAGTAAATAACGACAATAATGAGAAGAATAATCATCTGCTCTAGCACTAGCAGCATAACTCCCTATATGAGTACAGTATTTGTGAATCAAAGTAAGAGTAATTGTATCAGAGGCATCTATCTCATTTACAGCTATGCCATAGTGGTATAATGATAATTATTCCACTATAGCTCTACCAGTTTGTTTCCCTGTGTAAAATAAGCCCTAAGGGATTATATTTTCCTGCTTCCATTCAACATTTGAAATTTATATTCTTTTTATCCTAGACATTCTTTGATGAGTGGAAAATTCTGAAAACTACTGCATTCCAGGAGACCTGATAGCATGAAGTTGTAACTCTGACTCTATAGATCATCTGAGGATCTGCTTTTTAAAAAGTGAGGAGGGGGGAATCTGCAAGAATGCTGGGCTAGTATTGTTTCAAACTGTACTGAAATGAAATGAATGAGAAGCCATCAGTTTTCTGGAGAAACAAACAGAAAATCCCCAAAAGCCAAAAGCTTTTCCTGTCCCCTTCAATTAAGTGGACTGTATGAATGACAGCTGCTCAGGTGATCAGCCTCCCTGAGAAACATGGTTGTCTGTTCAGACTGTAACTAAAACAACAGCAAAGCACCACAAACTCAGTAGTCTTCAGTGCATTTTTCTTTTCCACACTAGATGAAAAGCCAAAATATACCCATTTAAACAGATGTCATATTTCATGCCAGACATCTAAAGTGGAGCACCAGTTTAGTGCTCAAGAAGAAAATCCTACCTTACAACCAGTAATGTCATTGACAGAACAGCTACCTTTTCACCCAGAAATTTTTACTTACTGGAGTATTTTGACCATAGCCAGTCTAGGAAATCTAACAAAGTCATATGATATACCTCTATGCCTACCTTTGGCTCCTATTTCACGACTTACCCTCCTCTAGCACATCTGTCCCTAGGTCGCTGTTAAGAAATACAGCCAGCAGGCTGCATGAACCATGGGCTGCTCAGGTGATTAACTGCATTCCCATAGTGTAGGAAGCCTCCTCGACTCTGGCTTTATTTTAGTGCAAGGGAAAATTGAAGATTGGTGGGAAGGTAGATAAACAGCTTCGGAAAACAGTACAGCTTAGATCTTTGTATTCATATGTTCAGATTTCAACAGTCACACTTCTGCTGTACAATTCTACAGCTCTAATTGCACAGTGTCCTTTCCATACGATTTGCAGAGCTTTGCATTGTTAATGCTCACCTAATAATAAAAAAT
This sequence comes from Baryphthengus martii, assembly GCA_013396935.1. Lineage (NCBI taxonomy): Eukaryota > Metazoa > Chordata > Aves > Coraciiformes > Momotidae > Baryphthengus > Baryphthengus martii. Next base: position 151,679 of record VWZK01013450.1, on the reverse strand, counting down.
GGCTACAAAATCCCCTGAGAAGTCTTGTTATAGGAGCTTGCTAAGACTTGCAAAATATTTCCCATGAATTTCTGAGGCTAGAAAAGCACGTACATGTTTTTCTGAAGTGATGGTAAAAAACAAAAATACTTGCTCCTTTGGGATATCCATGTCATGCCAGTGATTTCCGCTAGGTCACTGCATTTTAAGCACAGAGTTGATGCAGCAGGAATTAGAGATAGTCAAAAAAAGTTGACATATTTGAAACAAACGAGAAAGGACAAGGCACATCTAATTTACAGGTGCTGCAATTCTGCTGGCTGCGCAGGGCGCTCCTCACTGCAGTTCCAAAGACTGTGAGCTCAATCAAAGGATTGAACCTGTTTCATCTTTATTCTAAACACCTCCTCAAAGATGCAGCTTTCCCCAACATGGAAATATTGTCTTTGACCTCTACATTGGGATGGACAATGTGTGGGTAATATTGAATAGTTTTCCATCCAGCTTTGATCCCAAAGCAAAACTGCCCCACACCATGTATGGTGCTCCTTTTAGTCCTCCAGGGCCATTGCTACTCCTCTGTTAGGACAGCAAGAAGAGTGAGCTTTTGCCTGTGTTCATCTGGGCTTTTATATGCTGGGCACCATCCCAATGAAAACAATGGACATGCACTATATGCTACACCGAAATCAACTCTCTCTGGTCCCGGGGTCTTTATACCAGTCTAGCAGCCCAGGAATATGGTGCTGTTACCTCTGCCAGTGTTTCCACAGACAGAACGACAGTCACGCAGGGATCCATCCCTTCATCTAGAAACTGATTTCAGATGGCAGGGAAGCAGAAGCATTTTACTCGGAAGTAGTTTCTAACTAAAGCTACTGTAATATGCATGCTCTCTGTATCCCCACAGCACCTTCCTTCAACTTTCCCCTAGGGAAAAAGAGTTGAGATTTTAGAAAGAGAAAGGGACAAGTAAAGATGGATAGGAAAAAACAGTTTAAGAGGTAAGAAGAGACTTGCAACCAGCAAGAAAGGAAAGTAGTAGCGAAAGTTTGTCAGAAAATAAAAGAAATTCAAACATTTTATTCCCACAGCATCTGTAAACATGCATTTAATTTGCCCATTCATTTATTTTTAGTCTTTCCTGGAGAAAAGGAAACATTGTGAGAGGAAGGAGAGGAATTTTTTGCTTCTGTAACTGTAAGGGCTTTCTAAATTTTGAAAAGCAACTGCAGCGTAGGCAGGATTTTGGCTCCCTTGCCTTGAGGACTGAATTTCTCCTTAAAGACACAGAGTGAACAGTCGTAGCACAGACCTCCTCCCAGACATTACCTCTAAAACCCTGCTTCATCTCCCATTTGAAGGACTTGTTTCTGGGACCTTCAGTGCAGCTGTATGTCTGTCTTTCTGTCTTGGTTCAATTCCTGGCCAGTGTGTTTGGACACCGAGGGATGGTGTTAAATCAGCAGTAGAAGCCAAAGTGTTTGAAAAATGTGGAAATGGTTACTAGCAGTATGGACTAAGGCTTAACAAAACTTATTTAACTTGCTCGACTAAACTCTGAAATAGGTGAGAATTATTAAACTAGCAGTTAAAAATAAAAAAAAGAAAACAAAAAAACAAGTAAATACCCAGGAAGTCAAGACAATGAGATCTACATCCTATAATTGGTCTTCAGACCATCCATTCCCTGGAAATTTTTATTTATTTTTAATTTTTGGGATCACTAAGGTGGTGATGTTTTAACCAACATAATACCCAGTCCTGTATAAATAACCATTGTCACAGCAACATTGGCTTGAAGCACCTTTTCCCTTCCATGTCATTTCCCACTGGGAGTATGCATTCCCTCACCTTACTTCAGAATTTGAGGTTTTCCACATGTTCTCCTTGATTTCTTACCAGAAGATGGTGAGGCAGAGGCCTGATTTCAAGCCGCACAGGGCAGACCTGTCACATTCATTTCTGTCGTCTCCTCTCCCCCCGTGGAAGTAGAAGGATTTGTGTGAATAACTTTACTCTACTTGAAGGTTCCCCTAGGGAAGACAACTCCTTAGCCAGCTGCTGAAGCTAGTTTCCTGACAGCACAAACAAGAAGGAGCAAGGCCTATTTTGCCCTTAGAAGCAGGGAAAAGTGGAAACACAGCTATTAAACAGCCAGTTTTGGTTTATCCAGAGGTTACAGAACAGGAGACTTGAGTAATTTTTTTCTTTCTCATAATGGTCCGTGATTTGACCAACACAGTGTAACTGTGCAATATCTAAATTAAATTCTTATTGAAGACAACCTTGCTTCAAACTAGACTTCTCCTTCCCTTCTCTCTCTCCTAATTTCCAGAGCAAATAGAATGAGCACTGATGATCAATGCAGTTCAGCCGAAGTTCAGCAGAGGCAGTTCCACGCAGGAGACTAAGCAAATCCAAAATACTACTGTGTTACACACTTTGTCAGGAGATAGCCAAGAAGGCAGCCCTGGATTTTAGTGTGCAGGCTATTCCCTCAAAAATAAGTAAGCCTGAGTTTACATTGTCTGTGATGTTGCACGTTTTGCCCTTTCTAGATTAAAGTGAGGAAAATGTTCTCCTTTTTCTTGCCCTTCTCCCTGTTTTTTATTTCCTAAAACGAATAAAACAAAGTGTCACAAATTAACGGGGTTGGGGAGGGGGGGGGGGGGGAACAAAAAAAAAAAAGTGGAAGAAAGGGGGGGGGGGGGGGGGGGGGGGGGGGGAGAAACAAAACAGAACATGGTAGAGTTATACTGTTAGATGGGAGAAGGTGTAGCAAAATCAGAGGACAACACTCACTTTTACCCACAACTGCTCCTCCATTTTAAAGGAACTACAGTGTAACAGCTTCATTCACTACTACTCTGCACAAATCACTGCGCCATGACAATTTTTAAACCTGCAGCTGAGCCTCTATCAATCCTTCTTTTGGGGACAGCTGCTGGCAGTTCTTCAGATTTTTGGTTTCCCACTAGAGAGAAAGAAACCTTCTTGTGCCTGTTGCGGTTCTAGAAGTTATCCACGTATGTTCCGAAGATGATGGCTTTTGCTACAAGATCAGAACAGCATTAACAGCAGGATGCGCTTTCGTATGACACCTGTTTAACACTTCCAACATGTGGTATTTTTATAGTCACTGAAAACACTACAGTGGTAATTTGGAACATAGTCCAAAAGATGAAAGATCTGGATTTAATATCTAATAGTGACTCTCTGAGGCATTGAGTGGTTATATGGCGTAAATGAACCATGACAGATAGATCTTGCTCCAAAGATCAGTGATGCTGGGACAACAGTGAACAAACAGCTGCAGGAAGCAAGCATGAATCAAAGATTTAAAAAAATTATTTGTTTTTTTTCAGAAGCCAAAAGGTCTTCCATTTCAGTCCTAAACCGTTTTGGAAACGAGAAAACAGTCATGATGCTTCCTTCAGGATTTCAAAGACTGAACTTAGAGGAAAGCAAGGAAATCATTTTGATTACTACAAGTTTTTCAAATTCTGAACAATTGAAATGGAGGCATCAGCAAAGTTTATTAGCTCCTCAAGCAGTATACATCCCAGGCCTAGCTTTGCTAGTGAACCATCCCACATTGATGGAGAATGCTTCAGGTGTGCAGCCTACACTGTCTTCTTTGAACTGCAAGTAGCCTACCAGCTCCAAGCCCTGCTTCCCCCTTTCAGAAAGCCTGCAGTATAAGGAAGTACCAATCTGGTCAGTCATGACCAACAGACCTTTTCTCTTTAGATCTCTTTTTTCTTTCCTCCCTTTTGAGTTTTCTTTCTTTCTTTTAATATATGAAGGCAATATTTACAGCCAAGGCAGTGCTGAGTAAGATGCAGTGATTATGGCTGATTTTATCGCAGCCGTATTACTTAGCTGCAAGGTGAAGCGCTGTGCTAAAATGGATCATGAATCCCTGAAATTGACTATCCGTCACCTTTATAATCCTGATGGAAAGGCAGGTCAGATCAGGCCTGACAACTTCCCATGCAAACGAGACTACAACTGTGACGTCTGCTTGCCTCAAGGCATTTATTTGTCTGGGGAAGGCGTGGTGATGACTTAGGAAACTGGACTAGAGAAAGAGGGAGAGAAGAAATCAACCACCCCAACTGCCTTTGCAGGAATCAAATGGAGGAGCCTAAATCTGTGTACAGAAGGACTACTAGGGGTATAGGATGGAAGTATATTACAAGCAGCGAAGAATAAGGACTGTGGCATGAAGGCTTTCCCATAGGCTGAACACCACATTTCAGTTTCAAACTCTGAAAAATAACACCTGTCAGAGGAATTTTGTGGCATGAGTTGAAAACTACAAATGGGGAAAACTTCCAAATGTCTGAAGAGTCTAGTTTTACCTCCTTCAAATTCAGTGTCAGAGCCCTTCTTCCAACTCAGATTTTAAACGAGCCTGAAAGTTTTGAGGCCAAATTCATCAGGGTGTCATCACTGGCAACTATTGCACGTGGCATCTCTGCCACAAAACTCATGGAGTGATGGCAGTGTCAAATCTCACAGCGGGGGTTTGTCTGGAGACAACCAGCACAGTCGATCAGAAAATTGCTAAGCTATCACAGCGCATCTTTTTGACTGGCATACGACCACATGCAAGAGGGACTCTCTAGGAGGAAAGACTAACTAGCATGTTATTGTTTCTAGCGAGATTGCCATACTGCTTCCAGTAAACCCAGAACCACCATCTTCTTAAGACAAGACTTGTTCTGAAGTATAAATACAAGTTGACTCATTCATACAACCTTTCAGGTTTGGGTATATCTCGGTACCACCAAACACTAAGGAGAGCGCTTGCTCTCTGTGTCCATGTTCTATTCCCAGTATAGTTTCTTACACATCAGGCAGCCTAGACATAGTCATCAACATTACTGTACCTTATTGTTTCCTATGCAAAAAGAGGATAATATTATGTCATAGGACTACTACACACTTGTCAAAAGTGGGGCAGACTCTGAGATCCACAGATAGGCAGTATTAAAGAAGGGCAAAGACTACTTCTGTCTTGCTCTTCTCACCTGTCCTTTCTTCCCCTTTCCTCTAGTGCCTCTCCTGGGTAAGTCACATCCCAGCTAAACCTCTTAGTGAGTGATTACATTAGAGATAGTGCTAATTACCAAATGTCCTCCGCATGGTACAATCTTATCAACACCCCACACTTCCTCCCCTGAGGTGAGGGGGCTTGATCCATTTCATAAAAGTATCCTAGTTATCTGCTCTAACAAGCTCCATTCCCTCAGGCTTGAAGGTGGCTGAGGTGGCTGTTTTCCTCATTTTTTCCCTTTTTTTTTCTATCCCAAGTACAGATTCAAAGCTTTTCTGCTAGAACCTCTTTCAAGGAAGGTTTTCCCCACCAGCAGACGAGTAGATATTATCCTCTATCTGTAAAAGGAGCCAGTAAGTTCCCAAGATGCTGTGTTTCAGATAACACAGTGATACACTTTTCCCCTCACACACCATGCAGCAAGCAATGCAATTCTATCACCTACGATAAGTAATATTTTATTTCTAGAACCTCCATCTGACCAAACTCTACCAATGCCATGGCCTTCTGCCCTGTACCACTCCCTATTAGCCTAGCTTGGTGCTCATCCCACATTTTTGGCAATATACTTGACTTGCTGCACCTCCAAGTAACACACTTTGGAGCCGAGGTGCCCACTGCACAGAAGCAAATGGCTACACATACCTTAAGAGAAATAAAGGTCATGACCCTTTTGATATGCTTTCCAGACAGACTCAGGTCTCTGAAGGATTAGCAACATAACATGGGGTAGACACAGTGCCCCTGTGGTTTTGGTTACAGCACCGCTAGCTCCCAAGGTTTTAATGGGCTCGTTCCATCTTGCACCACTATATAGAAGGCAGTTTGCTCCTTTATTAGTAGATACTTCAGTTGTATTCTTTGTGGAGGTTTGGTTATTTTCATGTTTGAAGATTGTTAGTGTGGGGTTTTTTTATATAATTTGTGTGCATATTACTTGCTGTCCCTGGAATTCATTTTGTTCCTTGCTAATGAAACCTCTGCGTCGCTAACAAAGCAGAAAATAAAAAAGGTAAATAGCACTCTCCAGAAACAATTTGTTTCTTGTTCCGTAAATTCCTGCTGAACAGCATCTCAGGGAATTTTCACCCCAATAAGATAAGAGAGAAAGAGAAGGTGATTGAGAAGGAGGTGGACAAAGGGGCTACAAACGCAGTTAGTTGATCTGTAAAGGAAATGGTAATTATAGTCGCACTGTAGAGAAATGGGTACCCAAAGAGCTGCACCTGTGAAACTCCAGAAAGCACTTAAACACAGGCAAGCCATTCAATTGAGTAAGAAACCACCGCTGCAGAGAGATTTGAAGGAGAGATTAGTTTTCTCATGTTTAACCCTTTGGAGCTATGCTAAGAGTCAGCTGCCCTTGCCAAAGCTCAGATTCAGAAAACAGAACTGAACACAGAAAATGAGTAACCCTGCTCTGCATAAACATAGTGACATAATGTAGGTACAGACTGCGTCTGGTGGCATTGCTGTCGGTAAATGTGAAACCAGAAAGACGAAACTTCAGAAGAGGCGATGCTGTTTTTTTCCTAGTTCGTGTGCTGCTGCTACCTGCTAGAGAAAAGTAAAAGATATTCTACAAAACGTAGTTTCTTTCTCACATAGGAGACCCGTTATGTTAATTTTCATACATCTGAATATGAGTCACAAGACTGAAATTTTCAAAAACGTAGGCCTGTCAAAGAGATTTTCAAGTTCATATTGAAGCTCCTAAATTAATGGCTTGCAATTGAAAAGAGCTGAACTTCCAGCTGCTTCCACTGACTTTATGGTCTGACATTCAGATCTTAAACTAATCCATGCAGAGAGGTAAAAAGAATATCACAGGACAAGAAGGAAGATGATCTTACATCCTTCCACCTGTATAGTCAAGTAATAAGCCATCTCTGTGCCCTATTGCTTCGGAACCAATAATAGAAATTAGTACCCTTCCTGGAAAAACAAACCAACCTCAGATTCAGCCAGAGAGAAATGCACTGAAAAACAGGACTTATTTCTAAGATGATTCTATTGTAAAAAAGTGGCTAAGGGAATTAGATGGCCACAAGGCATGGGGCCTCAAGTCCCTTAGCCACCTTTAGAAATGCACATGTAGTACTCCACACATGAACACACATTTGCACTATCACTCACTAGATTACTGGACCAGCCCTTATACGGAAGATTAAATACAAACTGCTCTACTGCTAAATCATATTTATTGAGCTTTAACCACCACATAATTTATACATCTCTTTCTGCAGAGTTGGAAAAACTCCATCAACAATAATAACGGCAACACTCAATTTCAATTGGTACATTTTTAACCTACGATAAGCAATCTGTTACATCTATAAAGAGCTCTTTGGAAGTTATGTAAGATATTAATTGAGCTGCTAGGAGACCATGCAGGTTGGTTTTGTAGTAACTCCACAGTAAAAAAGAACGCAGCAACCACAGAAATTCTGGCAAGAGAGCAGCACCGTCTCAGGAGATGATTGCTGCAGCTGTACTAGTTATTTACATGAAGTCAATTCCAAGTGATTATTAAGAACATGAGGTTTATCGTGTAATATAAAAGGCCAGTTCATTATGTCCGCACAAGCTACAACTTAAATGGCAAACCTCAATAATTCAGTTTTTCTAACAGCAGTTTGGGATTTAATCGCTGCACAATAACTGCATTAATTCTGAATTAATTCCTTAATGGAGATGTAATTGTCTTGGGCTTCATCTAAGGGGCCAAAATCTGCTCTCACCAGCATAAATCCAGTGGAACTTCATATAAGAGAGTGGGATGATTTCAACACAAAGAAACTTGAAGTCAACAGGCAGCTGAGTTTTACACTGGTATCAGAAAAAAACCCAGTATGGCCCAACCATCACTTGCACTTCTTCACTTTCAATCCCAAACGACCCTTGTTCGCCTGCACAAAATCCATGCAACTACTAAACACAGAAACAGTATCACCTCTACTTACTACTGTTGTTATAGTTATTCATTGTAAGACACAATTCATCCCAAAGCATTCTACTGCAGGGAAAGCATACCATTTAATACCTAAATGCTTTCGGGTCTGAGGTGAAGAAACCAGCTCATACAGATAGAGGAGCTAAAAAGACAGCCACATTTCCATTTGGCTACAACATTCAAGCTTACACATCTAAGTATTATAACAAGTCTTGTACGAACAATTTAAGGAGAATGGCTTTAGAAAGTATTCACAGGAACTCAGACACTATTGTGTCAGGCACCCTGGAAATCGTTAAGATAGAACTGAAATCACTGTGAATAAAGAAGCGATCACTGCTACAGTCATCTTATAACATGGAAGATGGTGGTGATGGCAAGAAACTGATGTTGTACAAGGAATGCCTAGATAGCAGGAACAGGGACTGATGAAATAGCAACATTTTAGACCTCCCAGTTGCCCGCTCTGGTTGACAAACTCTTAGTGGTAAGAATAAAACTGAGAACACAAAAAGCAGCGAGGCAATAGATCATCTGGCGTAATCAGTGAGGCAGCTATATATTAGTGACAAGACTGCAAGTCATGCAGGAGATGAGAGTCGACGGAGTGCTGGAGGCTGAATTCTAGTCCTGAAGTCCTGCAGCTGCAAGGAGGTCTTTGAGGCTCTTTCGGTCCAAAGCCATTACACCAAGGAAGAACAGCATGGCGGTTACAGCTCTTACAACCCTAGCTGGACAGGTAAGTTGCAACTTCAGAGACAATAAGTAAACCCAATTCAGGAAACACAAATACAGCCCACAATGCTGTTACTTCAGTTCAAGATATGCCGTCTACCATTGTACACAAATATACCTTTTTCCTGTCGCAAGCAGGCAGAAGACATTTTTTTTTACACGCACATGTTGAGCATTTTCCTACCAGCACCAATTCATTGCGAGTTGTGCATCCATTCCAAATCTATTCAGACCATCAATGACACAAACCGACAGCCTCTGTAATGTTTGGTTTAATATTTACCAAATGAAAGGAGCAGTCACAAACTGCATCCTGTTAAAACATCATGCATCTGTTTGCTTGCTCCTTGAGGACCTCCTCTACAAACAATGCTCTGACACAACCTTGCAGGCATCTCACACAACTGTATGATGCTAAGAATGTCATGCCACATGGTGCCAGTAACACAAGCGTACTGCACTAGGAGTCAGTGTTTTAAACAAATCCAGCAATGCACACTTAGGAAGCTCTAGTTTCTCTTCAAGTCTATATGCAATGTTTACTCTCTTCCCATAAATGTGCCCAGAGTTTCCAATCGTTGAAAACATGCCAGTAGACTCAAGACCTCTGTTCAGACTTGAGGGATGCGGATGGTTAGTAGGAAGATGACCAAGCAGAAGTCATTCTCTTCACACTAAAATAAAAACATTATACAGACAAAGTAACAGTTTTAAAAAGCCTTTCCCTTGCCTTTCTCTTTCTGATACAAGAGAGCGAGCTAAGCAACTTCTTTGGAGGCCTACTACTCATACACAAATATATCAGCAATATTATTTTTTTTTTTTCATTTCAGTAATACATGGCTTATACAAGCAAACACATATTCAATACCCTTTTTTTGTGAAAGAAAAATAAAGCCACGATGACTATTCCTTCTGCAGTGACAGCAAGGCCTCAGCACAAAACATACATGATGTGTGTGAGCAAGGCAGTCAGCATCAGAAGCTTTATTAAGAGACAGGAGAGTCCTTGGCTCTTTGTATGCCTGAAAAAGACGTTGTCTTTCAGGTCAGCCAGTGTCTCACCCTCTCAATGGATAAAGGTCATGATGAAATTTAGCAGATCAATCATCAAGGATCATTGAGATAAAGGAAGAAAACTACCAGAACAATTTTGATTCCATTTTTTTAAAAATCAAGATCAGGCCTCTCTATGGAAATTGTCTACTTCAATTAAATGTTTGATGGCTAAACATTCAAGTGTTTCACTGTGATAATCTCAGAATATTTTGTTTAGATCTTTTTTTTTTTTGGTGACGTATTAATATTTCATTTAATCCATTGCTCTCCAGGAGATGCATGTGGGTTATTATTTACTTACTAGTTTAATACAATAAAAAAGTCGAAGCAAATAAAACAAATCAAAATAAAATAGTGAGAGCTTAATAAAAACTAAAAATAAAAAATGAATACAATTGGCCCTAATGAAAAAGGCTTCTCAGAAGGAATGTTGACCTGCTCTGAGAGAGCTGGAGATGACTGTATCATCTATATTCAGCAGAGTATGGAACAGTGATATAGACTATAGTGTGATAGTGATATTGTTTTACCTGTTTGTTTGCTTGGATGCCAAAGTATGTCCTGTGTGATCTAAACACTAAAAACATTTTAGTTGCCCTGTGACACTGAGGTAGAAAATGGCTTCACTGTATACCTTCGAGACTGAAAAGCTTTTCCATTCTGAGAAAGTTGAGCTCTAAATTCAGAATTCATCTCCCAGTTTATTTACATAGGCTCAAATTGTAGCATCCACAGTATAACTGCCCTGGCAGTCTAGTCATTATAAGATCTTCTGGCCATTGCATAATCTATGCCAGGCTAACAAGGTAAGGAAATAAAGCTTAGAGAAAGAGAGGAATATATAATTTAGCTATACCTTAGAAAGAAAGGGATTTTGTTAAGAGAATTTGCTGTTATAGCCTCTGGCATTTCGTGGTATCAGAGACATTTGCCTGTGGTATCCCAATTCCCTGGCATACAAGATACAGCATAATTCACGTGTTAGGTCAGATTTTCCAAAAGCAGGTGACAGACTGAAGACTCATCTGTGGTTCAGTATGTCACTGGATTCAGTAGTTTCTCTGTCGTCTTTAGGTCCTTAGACCACATCCATCACTACAGTATCTCAGCAACTGGTGATGTTCAGACACAAAATCAATGAGCAGCTAAGATTACAAAAAACAATGGCCAAAATTGGGTTCTTAAATTTACACTTTGGCAGAGGAACAAATAGTATGATCTTGTACACTGAAAGACAAAAAAATCGTTGGGTAAAATCCAATTAACATGTCATGCTGAACCTTCACCGTAACTTACCAATGCACGTATCCACAGCTGCAAATCTAAACTAAAGTACTGGGTTGAGAACCAGTAAAATTCACTGAAACAACAGTGGGGGGTCTGGATAGCACAACAGCCTTTTCTGGACTTCAGACCTATAAATCTGCAAATTTACAAAGTAGTACTGTATATACTTCAACCAAAATCACCCTGCATGTGTCAAACTGTAGTAATCTACAGATACATCTTAAGCAAGACTCACACCCTGGTGGTAGAACACTCCAAGCACTTCTGCACATTGAGGCAGGAGACAAAGTAGATGAACTTTCAGGATCCCTCTAAACTATCTTCTCTGTGATCCTATGAAACTTGCATAACCTACCAACAAGGGACCTTTCACACAGCTTGCCTGACAGAATCAACCTGGATCAAGCTGATGGAAAGTGTCATCATTCTCAGGAAAACATTCTATAGAAAGCATCCTTTTTGCAAACATATATTAATAAGTAAAAGCTGGTACAAGTCTCTCACTCTCCCCCAACTTTGCATATAAGGAGCGCTGGGGTTATTACCGGCTTATCAAATATTCCATTAAGACTGACAGTCCGAAAAGAGAAGTGCCATTTGCACAAGTTCTCTCTGAGCTCCAGCAGCCCTCTCTGTCAGTGTCATGGCTGGACTAAGATTCTGTAGTGAGCAAAAATGAAGTCAGAACCTCTTTAATATATAATTAGCAATAAGAGGAGTGTGAAGGCATTTAAATAATACATCTCATGGTCAGAGAAAGCAGTAGGAGCCAGAAGAGAAAGAGCATAAGAAGTCAAGGGGGCAAAGATCAGAGAAAAATGAGACTTACATACCTATGTGAAGAGGGAGGTTCAGTTGCAAGCTGATAAATAGTAAAAATAGTGGTTTGCATTTATAGAATGCTTTGCTTTCAAAGATTTCCAAAATGGAGCTCCAAGGCTCGCAAGAATGACTGTTTCCTTATAGCAGAGGAAATAGATATCCACAAGGAGAACATGATGCTTCCAAGGGCACTTCAGGGTGTTGATGGCAGAGCTGTGACTACAGCCCATTGTCTAATGGCTGGAGCAATTGGCCTCTCCCATCCCATTCCTGATAGAGAGCGTCCAGAGAGAGGGAGATAATGCACAACACTGCTGAGTTTCCCCATAAACCAGATTAAAGTCGGATGTTTGGTGTTTATGACAAGTTTACTGGTGTTAAGTTAGCCTAAGGCTACACTGGCAAATGTTATACTCACAATACTTGAGAAACACAGAGAAAAATGAGAACATGGAAATAATTTAATGCTAATAGTGAGGCTCTGAATCCCTGTTTCCAGCAACTCAAAACAGAGATATGTTTTCTCTTGCATTTTGGTTCATATTCCTCATTATAAACACTGTCTTGTATTTTTTTCTTTCCCAATTTAAATTAATACCTAGGATTGCAGATCAGGCTTTGTTTAAAGGTGTCAGCTTAATATCTATAGCATCTGCAACCAATGGCATAGATACAAGCTCTCATTTTTCAGCAGAGCAACTCTTCTGACCTTGACACATTTGCAGTCAACTTCTACCTAGGTGTGAAGTGCCTATCTACCAATGCATCCCTCATATCTGCTTCCCTAGAGCCTTCCCCATACAGTAAGCTTTTTCAGTTCCCACAGCAGCAGTACATGAGAAGGATCATGGTGCCCCACAGGAAATTTCTAGCTGAGTACCACCACAGAGAAAGCAAAACAATTTTGAGGCCAAGAAGTTAGAGGTAGAATTGAAGATGTTGCGCTACTGCTCCTGCTAAAATAAAGCCTCGATATTAAGCAAAGTCAAAAAGATGTACAAAAACCCCAACACCTTCAGCTCCTCATATAAAGGTAAAGCAGCAGAAAAGCAGCATGATCTGTAGCTGGAGTAGAGGACTAAGCTACAGATCTGCATAAGCAGAAAGTCCCTAGAGAAGGGATTGCCTTGCCCTTTAAGAACACAAAAAAATGTGAGAACAGTTTCATTTAACAGCTGCTGAAATAGAAATTACAATCCGACAGCAGGACACAGCCAAGCTTCTCAGCCAAGGTGGCAGCACTTCTGGGAAAGCGTGTAAGAAAGGGCAGGAAAAAAGCTGGACAGACACAGAACAAGGGAACATTGTCATCTGTTTGCTTCTCCGATTACCAACTGCCGCGTACTGACCAATTCCCCATGACTGTAGGTAAAGACAATGGGAGAATACCACTCCTCCCAAAAAAACCAAACCCTAAAAACCGAAACACCCATATAAGCAACAGGTACAGGAACAAGGCAGATGGCTAGTTTCTCAAAGTGATCTTCAACTTCTGGCTACCTCCATGACTTTCAGTACAGTTGCAAGCTTCAAAAACAAATGGGTACTCCAAGGATGAGCTGTGGATAAGAGGACCTAGAGCAGAGCTAGGGGTTCAGCCCATCAGACCCACCTTACACCCCTGCTGGAGAGACCCAACCTCAACATAGCATGAGATCAGGCTGAAACAGAGGAAAAAAAGCCATTAAATGGATGCTTTCAGTCACAGAATTGTTGTTCCTATTCCCCCCCCACCAAAGACCACTACTTCAGAAGCATTCCAGCTGCAAAATGCAGTGAGGCTGCAGCGGCAGGAGAATTTGGCCCAGCTCCAGATGATAAGGGAAGCTACAAGCACCTTGCTCAGAGGGAGTAGAAGTCTTAGCACTCTGCAAGCATCTAGACCAATATGCAAGAAGCACAGATGAGAGGTCCTTGGTCATAACACTTACTTGTAACAATAATACACAGTCGTGTAAAAGAGACCCTAGAAAATTACATTGAAAATACACTTAAGTCTCTACAATATGTTTCTATTAAATATTTCACAGGCACCATATTACCTTGCACAGATGTCTGAGATTACAGGGACTCTGTAGGGAGGAAAAGTTCAAATAGAGAAGAAGGGTATAAATGTATAAAGGAATGCAGGGATTTCAGGCAAACACACTGTGTTTGCAGACAAGGTGGGCCCAGGATGGGTTCCATCTTAACTACAGCAGACCCCAACTGTGCTTCTGAAAATTAATACAGTTTGGAGGGGATTTTCTTAAATTCAGAGCTAAGGAAAACTGGCAGGTGCTAAGGAGCACTCAAGTCAGACAAAGACAGTAATAGAGAGATAACTGCTATCTGGAGCAGAGGATAGGACAGAAACTTCAGCTAAAGCAAAGCTGAGAAATGTTACAACTGCAGAAATAAATTTGGAAAAGTAACAGGGCTTCCTACACTGAATTTCAATAAAATTAGGATCCAGGTGAAGACTAAAAGTGATCATGTGTGTACACGTCACTGTGGAAGCTTCTGAGCAAAACTGGGTAAATCAGAATGCTGGACAATGGAAGAAAACTTTGATATAATAAAGACTAATGAGATGACAAAGATCAATGTAAAAACATAATCTTTGATTTCAAACTATACATGAAGGACATACTCATCTTTGCAGTTTAGGGTGCTGTACCCCCACAGAATGCAGTGACATAATGTTTTGAGATGTTCATAAAGGAACAAAAGCCCCAAATACAAGAATATCAGTATACTAGAGGGGTTACGTCACCATTCTCTTGATCAAGAGGACAGAAAAATTCTAAATGCATAATGTTGATGAACATTAAAGCAGTAATCAGTCTAATAAAGCAGAAAAAAGTGGATGACTTTGGTTATCTGCTTACAAAAATGAGTCAGGTGTCATGTTGGGTGACAGTTTAGAAAAATAATTTCTTGATGTGTTAAATAAATTATCACTTAGCACAGCTGACTTCAGAGCTCACAGAGACAGGAGACTATTTTCAGTGCAATTTGACATGAAAGACAAAAGTCTGTTTGCAAAGCAACTGTTGTTGATGCACCGAAAAACAATGACCACTTCAAAAACAGGCTCATTGTCCTTCAGGAATTGCACATACACACCAAAATAAAATAGAAAAAAAAATAGAAAAAAATAGGAAAAAATAGAAAAAAGAACACAGACGTGAGGTACTATATTTTTAGAAAGGGGATTTTAAAACTAATGAGGAAGCTGGTTGCGAAAGACATAACATCAGAAGTGATAAGAATTAAATCCCTATCCTAATACATAAAAGACAAGGGCCGAAAAAAAAATTGGCCCAGAGTCAGAACAGCATTTCCTAATAAGAAAGGTAAACATGAATCTAGCAAGTGAAGTGAGGAAGCACTTATGACAAAACTAAGCATTGAAATGGACAGGCTGAAGCAATTTTTTGAGCTACACCAGTAAAAAGAAATCCAGTTTCAGTGAGGCCAACCCGGAGAAACACAAGGAAAACACAAAATTGTCTTGGTTCCCTTTTGGAATATTTCCTTTTTATTCTTTATTACAACGGCTTTGCTAGCATAACACGTTTGGGGTAATAGCAAGATCAAGGTCATGCTGCTGTCACTCAGTGGTTCTCTGCACATATACACCCGGTGAGACATACCAAGCTGAGAGAGGTTATTCTTCTTCTCACTCGGGAGAGTAGGAACTAAGTTCAAATTGATCTTGGCAAATGGGAGAAGAGGTCCAAAACAAGCAAGACAGAAAGGTACCAAGTGCTACATCCAGAAGGGGAATTACATCACATACAGAATGCCCAGTCAGTAATTTGTTAGTGAATAGTCCAACAATATTACGACCTGAAGCATACTGGAGTTCACATACTAAATAGGAGGCAGCAGAGCAACATTGTAAAGAAATCACATCACATTAAAAGCAAAACAATGTGCAAGATGTGGAAGGTGTTATTGGAAAGAGGCATAGAGTTATGGAGAAAAGTTAGGAACTGCTGTCCAGTTTTAGGCACCAGACTTCAGGAAAGAGACAGAAAACTGGGATAAAACCAGAGCAGAAAAAAATTTCTTAGGAAAACGCTACCCATGAGGAAAGGCTGAGAAAACCGCATTTCCTTATCTAGAAAAGCCTACGGAACTAATAGATTCTAAATACATGGAAAATTATTACAAAGAGGATATACTGTGTCCACAGCAGTGAAGGAGAGAAAAAACAGCACACCAACAAAACAACAGAAGAAACCAGCCTAGTATACAAAACAAAAGGTTTGATTTGGAAATTAGGAAAAAGTTTTTAGCTCTTTGGATATAATAGCTTATAATATGCTACCTAGACAGATGGCTGAGTCTCTTTCAATGAGGATTTCTACAAAATTCTGGAACTATTCAGAGTAGTCAGTCAGGTCCCTTCCCCACCCCCACCTCCAAATTTTATGATTTTTACATGATTTTAAGAGAGATATTAACATCACACTTCTGCTGGGATAAGGTTTCTATTCCACTAACATGAATATGTTGTGACCTCCCAAATTCTGCTAAGTTAGCAGAAGACATGTTAGGTCCAGTAATCAAAAGATCTGTGATAACACTGAGATTCAGATTATGCAGAGAGATATTTGTAATTGGTGTTACAGAAAACCAAATAAAAAAGAAAAAGGAGCAAATAAATGAAGGATTAGATTAACGTGGGGTGGGAGGAGATGCAGCCCAGGAATGAAGGGCATTTTGACTTGGATGTAGGAGCCCAGGGCTGGGACAGTAGACCATGAAAGGTAAGCTCTCAGGCTGAATGCAATGAGTTTCCTTACATTTCAGGAGGAAACAAAAACCCCAGGAGTAAGGCAGAGGCATTTCAAATCCTCTACAGGAAGATGAGAATTTGGTGCTATAAAATGTATAGATGAATGAAAGCCCATATAATGGAAAGAAAAAGCTTTCCAAATATCATAATGAAATCTCACTGAAAATCCTAAAACAACTTCTTTTTATAAAAAAAAACCAAAAAAACACACACCACAAAAAACAACCCCAACACCTCAGAAGTGAAGCAGTAAAAATAGCGTTCAGAAAACCCACGGTATTTGATTCTTTACAGCTGCCCAATATATTCCACACATAGTATAGGAGGGAATTGGGGGATATGGATGCCTTTAGCCATGATGCACAGGATGAAGGGAAGAGGTGAAAGGAAAGCTCACTTTCTAAATGCAAGCAGAACCAATAAATCACAGCCTGGCTGGCATGGCAAACACCAGACCCTCTGGCAGCTTTGTAATTACTCCCTAAATGTGGTCTCAACCCTCTTGATGTGGAGATAAATAACTTTATGTGCAAAGCAATTAAAGCCTTGGGCAACACTGCCGGCAAAGCTTGGTCACTGTGTGTCACTATCCATTTGCCAGAGAGGTGTACAAGTGGTACTGAGTTTATTAAACCAGAGCACTGGCTTCTACTCATCAACCTGCCAGGGGTCTTCTTTGGATGGCCCTCAAACAATTGTTTTTACTCTCTAAAGCAATGAAACATCCTGGTTCAAGGGCTGAACCTGATGTGAGTTGAGAGACCTCTGAGCAGCATGCTAGGCATTTTACTTTTACCTGCTCTCCCAGAAGAGAGCAGTTTTCTGCACCGTAAGTCTGATACCTACTGGGGAAGCTTTGAAGGAATTATCAGTCATCGTGATTGGATTCCTCCTCTTCTCAGAAGAGATCATGCTCAGATGA
Organism: Baryphthengus martii; assembly: GCA_013396935.1. NCBI lineage: Eukaryota > Metazoa > Chordata > Aves > Coraciiformes > Momotidae > Baryphthengus > Baryphthengus martii. The sequence goes on along the minus strand of VWZK01013450.1, from coordinate 134,068 downwards.
AACAAGAGCTATCACTAGGACAGTAACAAATAACTCTGACGCAGAACCCTGCTTGCTGCATTCCTCCTCCTCTTAGACACATGCATTTCTCTGTCCTTCTCCTGAATAATTGTATTTTTTCTACATCTCCTGTCTCTCCAAAGCAGTACATGCCTCCAGGTTTGTCTCATACCTGCTGCCTGCTTGTATCGACAAGTCTGGAAAGCAAACTTTGAAAAGTCCTCCTGCAATCACATATGGCTGGATAAAATGGCACTATACTATGATAGCTGAATCCTATCCTTCACTAAGGAGCTACTGGCCTGCTCAGCTCAGAAGTACTTGCATACCACAGCATCAAAATACCCCCAAAAACAAACAAAACACAACAACAACAACAAACCAAAAGCCCAAACAAAAACAAACACCACCAAAAAAATGCCTAGAAAAAAATCACCACGTAGGGTGCTACTAGAGCATCAGACATCCTGTGACTGGCTTGCACAAACCCAAACCAGCCATCATATGTCAGTCAAATCACTCGGTGGGGATTCCATTAGCCTGCAAGGAAAGCACGGACTAGCTACATCCGTCACAGGCAATCAAGCCATCCTTCTGCCCCATTCCTAACATAAGATACACGACAGGAGGAACACTGGTATAGTCTGGACTGCTCTCTAACCCTCTCAGAGTGTACAGCTCACTTTATATAAAAAAAAAAAGCGGGATAGCTTCTGATTTCATGCAAAACGAACAACCTTCAAATATTTCTGTTTTGAGAGACTGATTTAATTTCTTTTGGTGGTGGTTTAAAATCAGAAGAGGCAAAAAAAATCAGCACAACACCCATTTTATTCAACATTCTTCCTGGCAAACAGATTTATTTTTTTTAACCTGGTTTGTTCAAGGCAGAATTTGAAACAGCATCAGTGTTTTAACAGAAAGCTACATTCCTTTAAAGCCAGTACTCATAATCAAAACCACTACTAGGGGGCACTGTGACATTCAAAGGAGGTACAACTCTGCTACTCATCACTTGTTACTGAGTCCACGCAATCTTTCGCAATACCTTGGGTACAAATGCAGCTAAATTCCAATTTGGGTCATTTCACTCTTTCTAGTGAAGTATCTCTTAAACTTTAAACACGTGTAAAATGCTTATTGCCCTCCCTTCCTTAGCACAAAGCTATTCAACAGATGCCGGCTGCTGCTTCAGACTTGATTATGTTTCGGTGACCGGAGGAAATTAAACTTGTTTGTAAATCGGTTTGAGATCGTTCAGGACAATCATGACAATGCCACGTAAAGAGTTAAGAATGATAATAGTAATCATAATAATAATGAATATTTCTCTTCCTTCTGCAACCCATCTGGAAGGCCTCAGTGTGAGGCTTCAGAAGTATCCAAAACTGTGATTAGAAAGAAATTCATTTCGGCAGGAAGGTGGAAGCTCAGAATGCCAAAGAAAGAAAAAAGGAAGAGAAAAATCCTTTCTAGTTTAGGCCAACAGACCTAATCGGAAATTCTTTTGAAATGTTATTCTCTGGAAGAGAGCTCAGTTAGCAATATTCTGCAAATGCTCAGCCCACTTCATCCATCTGCCAAGCTGAGAATGAATATTCATAGCAAGTTATTTTAATCATTGTGTTTTTCTTGATGTGACATAATTCTATATAATTTTTCCCCCCGGAAAAAAAAAACACCCTCTTTTTATGCTGTCAAGTCAGAAAGTTTTTTCTCCATCTGTGAGGAAAAAAAAGGGACATTGGGTGGCTCACGCATGGATTGTAGCAACATCCTCGTCAATGCTTCTCAAATCCCAACATTAACGACCTAGCTAATGTCACTGGTGAAAACCGCATGTGCTGGGTTTTACCTATCCTCTTGAACATAAGGGATTAATATCTCACACAAGCAATGACTGGGAGAGAGCGACGAACTAATGCAGACTAAGAATGGGATACATGAAGAACTCATACCTGGGGGAGCAAGGGAGGCTACACTGGCAGAACTAACTTTGGAGAGCTCCAGGCTGGGAGAGCATGGGTGCTGCAGTTTGAGGATGAGAGGAACAATCAGAGTGCTATTGCAAATATGTCCAGTGAATGCTTCTTGCAGCCACACACCTACATAAGCACATACTACATAAAAATGCTTTTACAGTTTTTGAGAGGTTCTTAAAATAGTTCCCATTGAGCACTTAGCAGAAGTGCACATTTTTGGTAAAATTGTCCAAGCAGAGACAGATCATAAATATTTTAACATCCACAGAAATACCGTGGGAACAAATGGAGTCTTTCCCCAGTTCCAATTGGTGCTCTTGGTTCCCAGTACATCGACGTGACATTTTATCACAGATTAAAATCCTGAGGAAAATGTTGTTCCTGCAAAATGAAGAGTCTAAAATATTCAATACTTAACCAACACAAGTATTTCCCAGATGCCATACATTAACTGCTGGGACAGGCAAGCTGGGTCGGAGTTCTGCTCAGTGGAAACAAAGATGACACAACTACATTTTCTTAAAAGCCAGGCATGTGCTGCCTCTTCCTTGTTCTCTTGGTTGTCATACTTTTGTGGCCATCCTGCTCCTTCTTCTCGGACACACCACATTTTCGCAACCTCCTTGCTCCCACTGAGTTTGTACCCAATTTGTTACCTCCTGTCCCAGAGCACCCCAGAGACCCTATAGGGTGCTCTCCAAAGTGCTGAGCCCAGCTGACTCCTGAGTGGAATCAACAGAAGGAGCAGCTTATTAGAAGGACATCTGTGGTTTTTTCCCAGTTACTACTCAAGGGCTATTCATTTCCTTCAATATGGTTCTTTAAGTAGCACAAAGGGGAGGCAGCGAGTGCCGTACAAAGGCGGAGTACAACAAGCTAAGTAAGTTGAGACTTCTTTCTTGCTGCTTCTGCTTAGTTTTCTCTAGACAGATCTGCACCTAGCTGAGAACACTGCAGTCAGTGTAGCAATCCAAGACCTTTAACTCAGGAAAAAGAAAAAAAAAAATAGAGAAGGAAGGAAAAACAGCAGGCAAGAAAGGAAAGAAGGTGAGCTGTATTTAGCTTTAATTAACTAGTGGATGTGTTCTGAAAGACAGTAATATAAACCAGCAACAGGCCTATGCAAGCACCAAAAATATCCCTGAATGCACCCTGTTGCCTGACTGCTGCTGCTTCTTTTACTTTCCTGATATTCTGTCTCCCCTCTTTGGCCATGCTCTGCCAAGCACTTTTCAGAAAACCAGTGTTCTCCTCTTCCAGTATCGGATGCTGCTGCTGCTGCAAAATGCAGAATACCTATAATGCTACTGTTGGCAAGGGTAAGAAAAAAGATGATGTCCAATTGCCACTTTCTACATTTGTTTCCATGCAGAAACTGGTAAAAAGAGTTCTCTTCCATGCTGGTGGGTGGCACAGGAGAGAAAGCAGAGAAAAATTCACTGGGACAGACTCATCACCCTTATAAATAGGCATAGCTTCACTGATGATCCTCATGGAGATCACTTTGCTGATCAGGAAGAGCTTTGCTGATCGGCACCTATTTTGAGCCTGACCTACCAGGAACAAAATGACTTGCTTGGCTTAAGAGAAGAAAAAAGGAATCTGTCTCAGAAGACAGGTTACAACCCAGCCCTTTCAGAACAACCCTATAGACTGCATTGGTGAAAACCTCAACAGGGTTCTACAGCAATTTAATAGGCAGTCTATACAATGGCTTTCTAAAAATACAGGACTGAAAAAGATTCTCCTAGGATGGCTTGAATTCTCCATTAAATACGAAGCAAGATTCCATAAAAACTGTCTGAAAGTTAGCAATTCCTGTTAGGGAAATCTCTAATGATGAAAAATCATTACCAGCTGAAGGCCTAGCAATGAGTTTCTGGCTCCCAATCCAAATCCTGGTGGACAATGTCTGTATGTACAGCTGAGCAACTAACTCATGCCAGATAAGACAGCCAACAAATTCAGCTTCTGTTCATGACCAGAGGGCCGTTGCTTTGAATTTTGTTTTGTTTATTTTTATTTCCCAATTATGTTTGTTAAATAGTTTACATTTTTTTCATAAAAGGTTTCAACACACACTCTATATTCTAAACTCAAACGGCGCTGCTTAACTGCAATTGGTCAGATAAGTAATATCCTTACTGCCTGAGCACAGAATGGTTTCTGGAGTGCTATGATAGCTTGCAGTGTAAAATTAGCTAAGGGGAGTACATACAACACATCTGAACATCCCTAAGATTTTCAAACAAGACTAAGAGAGAAAATGTGTGCCCATGTATGTCGTCCAAGAAGAAAAATGAGATAAAGGCAAAATCTTCTCATCCCTGACGTCATGTTTTCAAGTGTGCTTCTCCATCATCTTCCTAGTAGTTTAGCTTTTTAGTCTAAATGCTAACTACTTGAAATTCATGACAAATACCTCCCCAGCCAGTTCCCTATTCTGATTCCAAAAAACATAATAACTGATATTCTCAACACAGTCTGGCAAGGGAGCACTTTTGGAAAGGGTGAATGCCTTTCCAATGGAGTATTTTTTTATTAACTTTTTCCATTCCAAGCACGTTATGAAGATTTTTGTCAAAAGTTCCTCAAACAAAGTGTTTGGGGTTAAAACAAAAAACATACCAAAACACCACTACCATGTAACAGTTGAAATAACCTGCAGGAAATTTGAATCTATTTCATTGTCAGTTTTAACAGAAATCAGTTACTTGTTTAATTTTAGTTAGGTATGAATATGTACCAGTTTGCATTCCCTTTTAAAAGCTGAAATATTTTGAGTCATTTAGCAGATGAGATGATAAAAAAGAAATGCAATGTTTCACAATCTCTGAAATGAAACATCTCTATGATGTCAAAAGAAAACCTTTCCATATGCCTAAATATTTCTTTCATAAAAAAATATAGAGATTTCATCTTTCTTTCCATCTGCTTTTGGGGAGGGAAAAAAAAACCCACAAACCAACCATGTTTGTAAGTCTTAACACTTCCAAATGGGATGAAACTCTGTTTTGACAAACTCCTGAAAACAGGCCTATAAAAATGTACTTCAGACATTCCCTCCTGTTGTGGCAATTACTGACAAGACAACTTCAAAGAATCCGTCTCATGGAAACATGTGTATAATCTACTTCATCACAGTTCCTTCCTTGTTAAGGTGCCGCTGTATAGCTTTATATACAATGTCTGAGCATCCAGCAGACTAGGGTAGTCACACTTTAGTAAGGAAATACACAAATCATTGTCCTGAAATTATTTAGAAACACAAACAGTTCCACAACCACATTGTGAAAGAGGGACAGCATAACCACATCAGTTTTGCCTCAAGGAAACTGAGTGCAAAGACCTTATAGAAAATATTTCCTGATGACATTTGTGGTTCTGATTGCCTCAATTTTGGATTCTCTGACCATTCAAGATCCAAGGCATAGAAAGACATATTCACCTGACAGTGGTAGTTTAATATATGCCATTGAGCACCTGTTCCTCAAACTCCAGACCAATCATGATGAACATCATAGCAGCCACTAGGACACAGTGAACTGGAGCTACATACAGGGAGAGGGGGATGTTGAGGAGAAAAGTAGGGGGAAGGGTATTACATACAACAGAAACATAGCACAGAAAACAGTAAATATGTGCAGGTATGGTAAACCAATAGACCGTTTTCAGCTTGTTTTTCCCCAGAAAATATTGTGCCCAAAGACTGTGACATCCCTCCTTTCTTATATTTTACTTGCTTAGTCTGAGCTACTAAAATTTTTATCTCTTTGACCAAGTTTCCTCTCAAGGACTAAGGAATGAAATGGCCCTTGCTAGGCTCTCCACAAAGTACAGCAGGAGCTCCTTTGAGACATCTGACTTTTACCCTCTACTCTTCCTGTAGGAGGGAAGAAGTTTCATCTATTCTTCTCTTCCACATGCTCCCACTTCCCTACTATTGCTATTTCTGGTTCAAGTTTATGCACGACCTTGTAGGGACTGCTAATGAAAACAGCTGCCACCCTTCACCATTGCCTCCCTGAGCTTTGCTCTGAGCAGAGTAACACAATACATATGGCCAGCTGCCATACATTCACAGCAGGGCACTGTTGGCAAGTCCAATCTAGCACTGAATCAGCATGTTTTAGTGCTAACAGAAGTCTAACCACATCACAAAGCTCAATAAGGCCCACAACGCACAATGGAGGGACTCGGTGATTTAATTCCCAGTGCATACCTGCTGGTGCAACCAAAAAGCAAACAAGGCAATTTAAACCGGGACTGGGTGTCTCCACATTGCAGCGATCACTGCTAGAAACATCAGTGGAGACCTATCCATACAAGTAATCTTGACGCTTTTGAGGGTGTCATGTTCCTCTTTGCACTCTGTGCTACACAGCCACAGGTAGGAAGTTTCAAAGTGAGAACACTATCATGAGGAGAACCTAAAAACTAAACGGACAGTGGAGACTGAGCTGTCCTCCATCACCAAGTAGAGGTAGGTCAACAGCAACCGACTGGTACAACTTACCTTATCATTTTCCTCCTTGATGAGATAAGAGGAATGTCAGCTCCTAAAGTGCCAAGACAGTATTTTGACCAGTGCTACCTTTGCAAGGAAAACCTCAGAACAGCTGTGAGCTGATCTATGGGAGAGACAGGGCATCAAACCATGGAAACCAATCAGGACGGGAATTACACCTCAAAGGGATCCTGGAAGGAGAAGTCTATTCCTCCTGGTTTAGAGACTAACATCAGAGACTAGTAACTCTACAGCTACACCAAGCCTGTTTGACAGAGTCCATCCACCCCAAGACTACCCTGTGGTGGGTGTCGCTGCCTGTTCACCTCACCCCTTGGTAACTGGTGCGTTCTGATAACAGAGCCTCAGCTGTCAGAAAAACTACAAGCAATAGATTGAACATGTGACCATGCAAAAGCTTGTCTCAGGAGGGACAATTAAAAAACACACACAGAAAAATAAATGGCTTTTCCTTTTCAACCCCTTTTCCTCTTCAACAAGTAACAAGACAGGAGCGAGTGTCTGTATGCTAGAATGCCCAGAAAATCGGCAATTAACAAGCGTTCCGCTCTAGCCTGCCTGTGATTTCCTCCCCGCAACTGTGGCTAAATGTTTAAATACATCACTCCCCACACCTTCTGTGTGCTTGCTGTGGCTCTGGCATACCTCAGCCCTTCTGGTTTCCTACATCATGCAGTCTTCCCTTTCTTGCATCTTTATCTGAAGTTTGCTCCAGGCTAAAGGGCAGGAGAGGGGCATGGCATCCACCCAACTGCCTTCAGGAGCATGCACATTCAGATGAACTACCTACCTCAAATGCACAAAAGCCAAAAGGCACTTAGCCCTACGTAGCACAGAGGTGTTTTATAAGCCATCTAGTCAGCAGCCTCCTCAAGAAAGAGGCATTATCATATCTGGCCAACAATAACATAATCCGGAGAATTCAAATGGGATTCTTCCCTAGGAAACTAAGTCCTAACCACATTACTGTGCAGATGCTCATTAACAAGCCTGTAACAGACAAAAGCTGCAAAGGTATTTTTCTGAGGCATAGGCTTAAATAAAGGCTTTTGACTGAGGTTGGCACTCAGAAATAAATTGATAGAAAAACATGGTCTCTCATTAAATTCATACAGCAATTCAAAGATGAAGGCTACAAATAAAATCTATGCAAACAAGCACGGGGAGTAAAACACTCCGGTAGAGTCAGAGGAACACTCTGCATCACAGACACCTGTGACCTACTGCCCTCTTTGGATGTTCTTCGAACTCTGAGTTTCAACCAATCAACCCCAGAAAGGTGCTGATAATGCACCCTGAGGTTCCCATCATAATTATCCATACAGGATGGTTTTCATAGTCCACTGCCTAGAAGCTGCAGATCAAACTCGAAAAAAATGAACTGAAACTACCAAAACAGAATAAAATTTTATTACAGAGAATAGATATTGAATATCCTTTAAATTATATATATGAGAGGCCTCATAATTAATGAATGACTGAGCTTCAGTCTAAAAATGAAAGAATTACAAAGAAAAAAAAACCTTTGCTGTATGACAAAAAAGAATCCACTAGGTAGACACAACCCTGCAAAAGGAAATCCTCTAGAAATTATAGCATAATCCTTCTTGGCCAGCTATATGAAAGCAAAGGCTAGGGCCCAACTTTGACAGCTGAATGGGCTAATTATAATACAGCTCCAACATAGAACCTCCCCATCTCAAGTTTTGCAAACAAATGGCACACATGCAACGAGCTTCAGCAACAACAGCTGCAGAACAGAACAGGGCTGATCTCCCTTGCCAATAGATCTACAGAAAACAGCAGTTAGTCCTGATGCCAGTTCAGCCAACCGAGAGAATACAAACACTACCACAAAGTGCCAGAGGATCCAAAATTGAATCCAGATGAAAACATGTCCTATTTCTATACCTTCATATCTATTCTATGGTGCTGCTCATCATTGAAACATCCATCCATGTAAGATCAATAACAATACAAAGTTCCAAGCTGGCTTCCTTGGCTATGTCCCTACAAGTAAATTAATAGTGCCTGGAAACGTTCCCCAACACTGAAGCCACCAACACTGCTGAACTGCCAAAGTGGTTCGGACACAGTTTTGGCCTGTGCCAGCCAACACTATGCCAAATGGTTTCCAGACATGTCTATGGGTTAGCACTCCCAACGGACCCGTTCTCACCAGGCAATTCAGACACGGTCAATCTGTTTTGGAGAATAAGAGATTTTAACAGACTGAATGTGGGGTATTCCATGATAGTTGGCCTCAGTGTCAGGTTACAGTCCAGGCCACATTTCATTGTTATTGTAGATAAAGGTATAGAATTGCAGATATTTTATCCTTTCCTGAGTTCACAATTCTTTCTGGGGTTGGTTAGTTTCCCTGTACACTAGGTGCTTGCTTAAACTAAGACTTCCTTGTAAATTGTGTATGGTAGTTGAAGGCCTTCCTATAATGATACAGGTACAGCTGATGGAGCAGTAGGATTGAAGAAATTAATTTCTTAAATTTGTTGATTTGTGGCTTACTTTTCAACATCAAGAATTTCAGGTTGGAATTTTCTATACTGCTGGCCTCATCCAAGTATCTAACTTTGGGGTTCATCTTTTCAGGCATCATTCTTCAGTGAACAAATCAACTTTAGGAGAGATTGGGACCAGCACTCAATGGCCTGGTGTTTCCTTCCTCCAGATTCTGAGTCTAGTAGTGTTGTCCTGTTGTTATTTCCCTTAAGAAGATAGCACTGACTAAATGCAGCAGTGAAAAAAAACCCAGATAGTAGCAAAAGGAGAAAATAAGCAATTCTCCTTTCATCTCACCCTCCTCTTGGTTATCACCAAGGGGTGCCTTGTGTTCTGTCATGGCAGGTAAGATAGAGTTGAAAGAGTTAAATGAACCAAAAACTACTTAAATTTCGTGGATGATGCTTTTAATTTATTTTTAATTTTTTTTCCCCCCCACTTAATACAGGAGGGAATCACCTGCAGAGAGTAGAGTGCAAGTCTTTCAAAAGTCCCATGACATTGTCATTTACATCATCTGCAAAGCTCTTCACAGTTTGAGGCAACTAAAATGGCTCCAAATACCTACACTTAGGCAACGGAATCACCCCCCACTCCATACCAGCAGCAGAGTCTGGAGAGCAATTTTCTTGACCAAATTGAGTTGTGTAGTCTATCTTTGCAGCTGACTTGACAGAACACATAGGCAGTAAAGAACCAGTAAGGTATGAGTATAGATACTTGGCTAACAGGTATCTGCGTTTAGGTATCTATGGTCTGATGCTGGACTCTCTCCTCAGTTGTAGGCAAGTGGAATAAACTTATTTTGAAAGGCCAGAGTGATACTTAAAGCTTGCCCATGAGTGTCACTGCAACGTACAACACACACTTAGATCTAGTACGTTCCCTCCTCCCTCCAAAAAAAGCCACCTTCTTTGAGGAAAGTACTGCAAACTAATTGTTTTCATTTCAAATCAAGCTGAAAGATGAAATTTTGGAAGTTCCTGCAGAACAATAGCTCTGCAAAATCAAGATTAGAATTAAATGAAGTATTTTAGTAGAACGATGATGTATTGTTTCATTTTGACAATATCAGCATGGTGTATGTGGATAATGTCAAAGCATGACAACATGAAGCACAAAATCACATATAATATGTAGTAGAAAAGTTAAACAGAAATCTATGAAAGCATTTTAATCAAAATATTTTTATGCTACTCTGAAGAAATGGATCAGCACTATTGAAACAAATTGAGAAAGTTGAATCCACAATTTCAACATTCAACAGGCTTTACCTGTACTCTGTAAGCAAGAAGGCAAAGGCACTGGTCAGCTGTCTGTGCTATTAAACTATAAGCATGGTGGTCACCGATGAGGTGTTGGCCTGTGCCAGCAGCTAGCACACTAGGCACAGCTTGGGGGTTATTGCAAACACGGAACTGTTCCTCACAGGCTGTTTGTACATGGCCTCAGCGCTCTGAAGGGTAAGAGAATTTACCTCTACCAGTAAGTGCTGTGCTAGTTGGCTGCAAACGTTCCCAGGACTGTTGTATTTAGTAGCACCAATGGAGCCATACAGACCTCTGAGGAGAACTGCAGCTAGCACTGTGACATGCAAAATAGGCAGGATGTCACACAGCAAAACTATGGCCAAACCCAAGACCAAGGAGAATAAACTCATATTAAGACCTTGGAGGTAAAAACACTAACCTGTCCAAGGGGAAAATAAATCCTATTCTTATGTTCAAAACACAAGCAGGACGAGAAATAGTTTTTGGTCATTTATGTAAGAATGTTAAATGACCTAAGAAAAAAAAAAGGGGGGTGTGGGGGTGTGGCACTACCTAACAGTTAAAATAGAGATTATAATGTTAGAAGGAGAAGTGAACTACTTTTCCAACCTCCTGAATAACGCAGTTTATAGGACTACTCTGAATTAATTCATGCTTGGATAGAACATATGTTCTGAAGAAACAGCTAGTATTGATTTTAAAATTGCCAGTGATGGAGAATCCACCACATTCCCATGGTAAATTGTTCCAATGTTTAATTACTTTCACTGTTGAAAAAACTTATGCCTCATTTCTACTGTGAAATTGCCTGGCTTCAGGTTCCAGGCACTAGATCTTTTTATATGTTGTTTGCTAGCTTGAAGTGCCCTCTTATTAAAGTTTGGTTCTCTAAGTAGGTATTTACAAACTGCAACCCCTCAGGTTTCCCACAGATAAACTAAAGAGGCTCTTCTCCAGGAATTTCAGCCTGTGAAGCGCGGCCCCTCGCATTACCAACATTTACACGTCTAGTTTCCAAGACACCTCTTCAGTTTAGCAGCAGGGTTTTTTTAACTGTGGATACCAAAACAGAAGGCAATATTACAGTAGCTGAGCACCTATCAAGTGCAGATGCCATATAGTACTTCCCCAGCTCCCACATGAGATTTCCCAGTTTACACCTCCAAGATTCCAAACTGTCTTCTGGCATAGTTTTGCACAAGGATTCACTATTATCTGACTACTGGCATATTTTTTCACAATTGCTACTTCCCAGAATAAAATCCTTTAGGCTAAAGCACAGCTAACTACTGCTATCCTTTTGTGTACCTTTATACAGTGCTTCGTAATTGACCATATTAAAACACATACTGCTTCCTTAAGCTAAGTTTAACAAGGCATCTGCAAATGCTCTTCATCTGTGGCCTTGTCCTACTTCATGGTTCATCTGGTGAGTTTTATCACTGGTGTTGCCAAAGTTTCCTTCAGGTGGTTTTGCTTCTTACTTCCTTGTATTGATAAAACTACTAAATATGACAGGAACAAGAATCAGTCTGTGCAGAATTCTGATACTACATGTTTGTGGTAATGATTCCCTGTTTGCACTGCATTTTCAGGGTGCCATTTAATCAGCTTTTAATCCATTTAATACACAGCAAGTTATTTTATACTATTACAATTTCTTTATCAAGATGCTGAGGTACAACAACAAATGCTTTAAAAAGTCTTGCACATTTGCACTACTACCCTTACCAACAAATTTTATAATCTCATCAAAAAGATATCAGATTAGCTTGACAGGATTTATTTCCCATAAATCCATTTTGATTGGCATTAATTATATTTCCCATTTTTGTTTTTTTATTAATCAAATCCCATATCAGTTTTTCTATTATTTTATCTGAAAAGACTATCAGAATGACAGGGCTATAATTACTTAGGTTGTCCCATTCACACCTTTTAAATTTGAAACCATATTTAAACACAAGTTTTTGTTGTTTTTTTTTCTTCCCCAGGCTTCTGGCACTTTACAACAAACGACAAGCTCTGTAGAAAGTACCCAGGTCATGTCTGAAACTTTTGTCGATATCTTACCTGGATTTTCTAACTGGTCATAAGAATGGCAGCATTCATTCAGAAGCTATCTTGTTTGGTATCCTGCCTCCAGCAGCAGCCACTGAAGAACGCAGTGTAAGAAGCCTGTGCCTAAAGAACATTGCCCAGTTCTCCCAGCCCAGAGTAATCTGGGGCTCTGGGACCTCCTCTGGCAGGCGCTGCACCTGCATCCTTGTTTGTGCAGCCCCAGGTTTTTTTCCTTTTGGAAGTTTTTCAAATTGCTTGCTGAAATAATTTTTATTTCTAATTACTTTACCATTCTGCGGCTATGAATTCCCTGCAGTGACTACACATTGCATACTTCATTATTTTAAACCTATTGCCTGAAAATATATTTTGATGACCCTTTCTCACAATGCAAGAAGCAGGTAAGAGCCACTCTATGTTCACCTTGTCCATTCCAGTGGTGATTTGGCAGACCTATTTCATGTTCTTCCTGGGCCATCTCTCAAGAGCCATAGACGACTCAATCTCTTTTCCCAGGGAATTTGCTCCATGCCTATCAGTGCCTGTGCCTCCTGCCTTGGACATCCTCCCCTCTAATTACGGGCATCAAAACTGTGTTTGGTTTGGAAGGTGCAGACAGATCACAGATTTGCAGTGACACGTACATACATGTCACTGTGTTTGGTTGTCCTGTTTCCTACCTAAGCATTTGTACTACCTCTGAACGCTGATCTGATATCTTGACAGAGGTAGCCATGATTTTTCTCCATTTACTGTTTCGGAATCAGCTCTTCATCTTCCTGAGCTCTTCCTGCATTGCATTGTTTAGCTGGCTGTCACTACATGTAGAACTGATGCTGCGGCCACTCAAATTACAGTCACCATGTATGACCCAAAACTTCAAACCCATTATCAAGCCCTGCCTTGGGTAAACTGTACCTGCCTCTAATACAGCCTCAAGATGAGCTGTATTTATTCACTTCAGTCCACACTGGTTAGACTTGCCATAGCAACAAAAATAGAGTTGAAATGGAGTCGTACGCAACTCCGCCATCACTGGAAGGAGGTAGGTCTTTGTGAGCGTCCCTCTGTTTTCAGTGCAGAGTGTCTTTAAGAGCCTGCACAGCCAGGGCAAGGGAGGCCCCAGTCATTCTGGTAAAATTCTAAACCAAACTTTTTCATCCAGTGAACACCCGTACTGGAACAGATGTTCTCAGCAGCACTCACAAATGTTTGCCTATGCAACAGCCTTCTGGGGCTTGCATATACTGTCTAGGGCCTTAATGCCTGAATGAATGCAAAAATACCCATGTGCACAAATGATTTTGTAGTTTTATCCCTAGAGACCCGTGTTATTGCTCTTCTCTCTGCCTGTGCCTGTAATGCAACAGAAACAATGACTGCAGCACTGACTTAACCACGCTAATTTTGGTGCTAAACACTAAGCTGGAGGCCAGTGGTTGATGGTGAATGTGGGCCGAAAGATAGATCTTAGCTGATCACGTGACTGCTCCCACCCATCACATTTGCTCTTACTGGAAAGGGTATGAGTAGATCTTTGTTCACAAACAACTCTTTTTTTAAATCTCTGGCAATTAGGAAGAGTGCATCAGGCAGTAGATGTGCAGTAAAGAAGAGAGAAGAACCTTCTGTTTTTCTCTCGGTCTTAATTGCCTGTGTATTTATGGGCTTTGGTAATGGTAGTGAAAATCTTCCTGGCACTATGTGAATGCCTTTGCCTTCCTTCTCTGAATGACTGGTTTGTTCTTTCTATGCCATTTCCTTCCTCTATGAAGGCATTTTGCTCTCTGTGACCAGTTAACTGCCCTCCCTTGCTGTACAAACTCTCACTGCCACCTGGCATGCCATTCTGCAGATGCTCAAAGGAAACAAGCCCTATTAGCTTTATATTTCCTTATAGAAACTCTCCCTGAGAAAGGAAAAATTATCCACTTTTATTTCCCGAAGGAACATTTTTGCCTCAGGGGCAAAAAGTAAGTCCCAAGGCAAAGGGACTCCCATTAAATGACAAGGCATTACTCAGTCATCCCCATTTACACCTGTTGTTGCCCCCAGCAAATTTCCCCAAGAGTCTTCATTTAGTTGCAGTTCATTGAGAGGGTCAGGCAGCAATGTCTGCACAACTTGTGCAGTGCTTGCTTGTCGACCAGTCTGTAGCATAATTGGACTCAGCTCTGATGAAGGCTGAAGGAAAGTTCTCTTTTCTTGGGCTTGACGCAACACAAAACCAAGCTACATAAGCTATGGGCAGGATCTAGGGAAGCCACTGGCAAAAACCCCAAGAACTCAAATACTATCACAAATTGCCTCTTGTGCTTAGTTCCTTATGCATCAGGCTCATAAGCACATTCATTTGCAGTAAGGTCAGAGGAATCCTTTTGTTCTATTTACTAGGGGGTGGTGATGTTTGGATAAATAGCCAGAGACTTGTACCAACTCATTCCTTAAATCCTGCCTGATAAAGAGAAGTAACAGCAGGATCTCCATATTGCAGCAGTTAGAAAAGCTCCAAGGTAAGAGGTACTTTCCTGGACAGAATTCAATTACAGTCTTAATACTGGGTTTAATTACCTCAACCTAACTGCTCCATGGCACAACGGGTTAGCGTGCTCAGGCAGCTTGCTGCTGAAGGCACTCAATATAGAGGCAACTCGCTCTCTATTTTAGTGATTTTGCAGAAACTCCAACTATATCAAATATACACTTTGCCTTTCACGACACATCACTAGTCCCCAATGGCATCTATCTGTCTTATCACACAAACAGTTCCAAAGCTATCAGTAAGAAGGTTTCAGGAAATTTTCCTGAAATTAAACAGGAAATTACCAATAAAGCATTATTTAAAAAATTTTCAAGTAAGAGAGATTAAAAAGCAGTATCTGAGTGAATTAAATACAGCACACAGGAAAAAAAAAAGAGAGTAATAATAAACAAAAAGTCTTTTTACTGTTCATTTTTTGTGTGTCACAGCAAGATATATTTTCTTGGGCATACAATCTTCAAATATCTGGATTTTTAAAATGGAAATTGTTTTTGTAACCTCTCACTAACAGTACACATCATTGAAAAGCTGTTCAACTCTTTTTTAAAATAAAAATTTCAGTCAGTTTTAGGTTTAGAGTTCTTCACTCAGTGCAAAAAGTAAGTATATTTAGGAACCAAAAGGCTGTCTCCCAATCTGCAGTTTCCAAAAGAGAAACCTCAGCTCAGTGTTGCTTACTTTCTCAGACCTACAGTCATACAATATGGATTTGTTTGCTAAAGACAGCTTAGGAAAGATAACTTAAACCTTCAGTGCAAGCAGAAGAAGTTAAGTGCAGCACAGCACCTTAGATGTAAAAATCATCTACTGCACTTTCACTATCCACAGTCCCATCATTTGCTACCTCTGCATCTTAGGAACCAGTTTGTTCACATACACGTCCTGCATTCCACAGTTGTTTGTAGCCTCTGTAACTGAGTCCAATATATAAAAAAAAAGTTAAACAAAATGCATCTTTTTCTCAAAAAACCATAGCAGACTTATCACCCTCCTTCACTTCATTACCATTCTGCCCTATTCCATGGAACTAGCAGTTCTTGATGGGTCTGCCACATTTCATTTATTCCTTGTGGAAAATAGTGTGTTGGCAGGCTGACTGTCACAAGAGGAGTTAAAAGCACTGGAAGATTTCTAGGAATTACAAAAACCAGGGAATGGAGTGTTACGACTGCCCTAGCTTTTAATATCTTTGCTTTTGTAGCTGTATGTATTCTATTACAGGAATGCTATACTCAACTGACAGACATTAGAAAAGTTCCTTCTATGAAAATCCCTAAATTAAGAGAAGGCCGCAGGCATAACTATAGTGATTTTTATAATATAATCATCAGGAAATTTTTCAGCTTTTCTAAGGTAATGTGTTTTCTAAGATCCTGCAGTCCCTACAAGTAGCTCTTGCTTTGTCTCACTTTCCTTGGAAGAAAAAACCATGTATGCTGACAAGAAAAACAGCCAAAGCTTTTCTTCTCCCTCCCCTCCAAAGCTTTTCTTCTCCCTCCCCTCCCACCTATTAATTATCAAGCTTAAACAAGGGAATTTAAGTATTTCACAACCCATTTCCCTCTAATACCTCCTCATAATCTTGACACGCATTGCATAGGTGAATATTAACTGTGTTTTCCTAATATCTCACAGTAAATAAGAAGGTAGGTTTGATGAGTTGCAGTGAAACTTTTTACTGATTAAAAAAGACGTTCACCTCAATCCTCTGCCATTTCTCAAAAGAGCCTGAATTTACTTTCATGTGGTCAAGTTAAGTCTTTTCCAAAAATGTCAGCCACCACTTTGAGTCTCATGGAAATCAGCTGTGGTGTCAGTCTCAACAGTGCTGTGGCTGAACCAACAATACAAGAGTCTGCACATATAATTGTTTCTTTAAGAGCAAGCATCTCATCAAGAGAAAGAGTTCTGAAACACAGCAAGGCCCAATAAATTTAGAAATGTTACACCAGGAACAGCAGCACAGGGCTGGACCACTGCCAGATTTCCTCCACAGGCTTCCAGAGGTAATGAGAGCAAGCTTTGGCTCGAATACTAACCCAGGGCCGTGAATGCATCACAACCCTTATAGAAAATATGTCTCCAGCAATCAATGAATTGCCACTGTAATTCTCAAGTTGAGACCAAAATGGCTCTAGCCTCCCTAATGTTGATCTATCTCAAATGTCTCTAGAACACTGAATGGTGAACACCGAGAGCCCTACAGGAAATAACAGTTTTCTTTTTTAATTAAAACAACCAGAACTGGGGGTTAAAGTCAATGTAAAACTGTCTCCCTCCAAAATAGTGATGTTAGGTATTGCCCCTTAAAAAGCTGCAGAGAAGGGCACTATTCAAGATGACCCTAGAGGCTCACGCAGAGGACAAACACCCTTTGTTAAGTTTTTGAATGAGTTTTCAGTATTGATGTCAGGAGGATGCGTTGTTCTCCAGATTTGCAGTTTAGGTTTCCACTTTAGCTCCTCGCATAACAAAGACCTAATGGCATCTTCACTCAACCCTGCTACCCCAGCCACAATGAAGCTCTCAGCTTCCTACTCACCTAGGAAACCCAATATCCCCCCCAAACCCTTCAAAATTTGAAAGGGCACAAAAGCATAAGAATTTGGGGCACATAAGCACAAATGACCTCCTCTGTAGCATATGCCTTGAAGTCTCAAGGTACTTTTCATTCTTTGGGAGAGGAGAAACAGGCAGAGAGGTATGGAAGCTAAGATTAGAGGTGACTTCTGACAGCTGTGACTCACCCAACATCCTGAAAAAAATCTACAGGAAAGCTAATGATGTAAATAAATTTTGAAGTGCTGGACTGCCCTGTTTCACTCAGGAGGTCAGGTTTTTTGAAGCCAAGTTGGGGAAAGAAACAAAACAGTTGCCTTTCTCGTGAATTATACCAGCAACCTCGTGCACAACTACTTCTGCTAGACTAGCTCACCTACATGATTCATAAAAGCAAGTTTGTAGAAGTAGTCCTTTATGAAAATCCCCCCACACCTGTCCTATCTTTCTAAAAGAGTAAAGTCAATGCATGTGAAGCAGAACAGGCTCCGTGGCATGGAGGAGACAGCAAATTATAATCCAGTTACATCTTTCTAGTATTCTGGGATAGTTTCCCAAGAGAAAGCAAAATTCAAGTTGAGCAGAAAGCAACCTGCACCTTTAAAACACCGTATCTGCCACATTGAACAGCAACTACAACATTAGTGACACAGCAGCATGGGCTCTTAAATCCAGACCGCGGTCAGGTATTTTAAGCCACATTACACACTTACTTGTTAGCACAGGAGGCTGGGAACAAGCATTTTGGATGGGAGTGAGGAGGAACAGGCTGCTGGCTGTGAGGTTAGCAGGAGTACCAAAAAGGGCAACATAACCGTGTGGAGGAGAGCTGAACCTTACGCTGTTGGCTAGCAAAGCAGAACTCTGCCTTAAGCTTCCCGCTCCTGCTCTAAAAGTGAGAGGCAGTAATGTGCTCTCTTTGGGAACTGCAAGGCAAAGTCTCAGGTAATAACAAGCGTTATGAAGGGCACAAGAACAGCAACACCAAGTCTGTGGAAGCAGTAAGCCTAGAACTGCTCATCCTTTGGCTCACAGCCCAGTGCATTTCCTCAGAAACCAGGAGGGCTTTAGTGGCCCAGCACTCACTCTGTCTCACAGACTGATGAGCTAGCTCTGCTGCATCCCACTCTCCAGCTCTCCAAATTAAGTTTAACAATTTTCTGCATTTCAGATGTGTGACCATCTGTTTCCAGCCTTGTGCTAGACCTCACTGAGGGCATGCTAGAGATACCATTTTCAGAAGCCGTACATCTTCTGTTTTCCTCTCTGTTCATTAAATGAGCTTGTAAAAGGTTTTCAAAGCATTTGAGCCAAAAACAGGGCAAGAGGTTTATCTGGGTTACTTCCTGCTCACAAGCACTTTAAGTTATTTCTCATGCACTCTAATACATAAATTTGACATGCTGTCTATATAATATAAAGCAAATAACAAATCTTTTCCAGAGTCCATCTCACTGACTAGAAAATTTCAAACCCAGCCTGTTGGCCAGCCTTACCTCAGCTCAGACAGAGATAATTTTCTTCACAGTAGCTAATATGAGGCTACGTTTTCCATCTTGGATTTGTGCTGGACAATTTGACAATTTAGTAATGTTTTAGTTATTGCTGAGCAGTGCTTCCATAGAGTCAAGGTATTTTCTGCTTCTCACACCACCCTGCCAGCAAGTAGGCTGAGGGTGCATAAGAAGTTAGGAGGGAACACAGCTGGGATAGCTGTTTTGCTAACTACATGGCCCAACAGAAAGGAGGCAGCCATCAGCAGAAAACATACAGTGAAACTCATGCAGGTTTTATTATCTATTTTGACAGACCCCAGAAACGATATAGCATGGCCAGCCACAGGGGGAACAAAAGCAGCAATAAACCCACTCACTATAGGTGACACAACAGAAGAAAAGGCACACTGGGCCAAATACACAATAACATAAGGAGTTATCAACCATGCCCCATATCCCAACACAGCTAGGCACAAACCAATCCAACAAATATCAGAAAGATACATGACCCAATCCATTATCCATGACTCCACAAAACTACTCACAAACTCCTCCAGCAGCAGATCCCAACAGCAGCAGCTCCCAACAACAGAAGCAGCAACTCCCAGCAGCAGATCCCAATCAGGAGCTCTGTTGGCCTTTTATCTCCACCCTCTAATCACCACCTAATTGGCAGCTGTTTCTCATCATTTCAGGGTGTGCTTGGCCTGGCCTCCCCTCCTGGAGGGCCCCCTCACAACAGAAGGGGCTATCCCTCACATCAAGGTCTGGTATGGCATGTGTCCCCACCACTCAATGCCTACTGGGCTGCAGCCAGCAGTGGAGCTAAAAGATCTTCTTGGTGGCAAACACAGAGGCCAAGCCAGTCTTGGCCAGTCTTGCCCTTGATTCCAACAGGGGGCACCTGGGCAGCTTTAGCCCCTTTCACCTGGTGGTGAAATTCATCCAGGTGTCAAGTTCACTCCAGGGCTTGGGGTTCAGACCCCAGCACTTCAATAGCTGACCCCAACTGACCAAAGGGATATTCCACACTACATGACATCATGCTTAACTTATAAAGCTGGGGGAAGAAGAAAGTGGAGGCCATTTGGAGTTATGGCATTTATATTCAAAACAACCATCACACCTGAAGGAACTTGACTTTCCTGGAGATGGTTGAACACCTGCTTGCTCATGGGAAGTGGTGAATCAATTCCTTGGTTTGCCTTGCTTGTGTGCACAACTTTTGCTTTATCTATTAAACTGTCCTTCTCAACCTATGAGTTTTCTCTCTTCTACTCTTTCGATTCTCTCTCAACACATCAGGGAGGAGTGAGCAAGTGGCTGGGTGGGACAGAGTTGCCAGTTGGGTTTAAACCACCACAGTGATATGAAACAAGAATTAAATTGTGAGCAGGGAATGGGATTTGCTTTTTGAGAGTATGTACTTTCCTATTTGCCTGTGCAGCTCTGAGGATTACAAAATTACTTCATTTTCAAAAGGAAGTAAAATTTCAGTTTTCTCCAGAAACCAGAAAGTTAACTAAAACACCAAATGGTATGAGAATTACAAATAATTCAGCAGTTGGCAAGACTGGATAGAGCATTACTGATACAGATGGAAGATTTAGTGGCCAAACTCTAACAAGTCTCTGCTGAGTACCTACGGACTGAGATTTTTCAGAAGTTTGCAATTTGGCTACATCTACATAGATATGAACCAAGATGGCAAAAGGTAAATCCCTGACACCAAGACTACTTTACCTGCCAAGTTCCAATCTCTCCTCCAAGCTATATAAACGCTGAATTTTCATTCAAAACAGAAACATGAACTTTTTTTTTTTTTAATGAGTAAGACAACATATGTTTTCCTAATCTCTGCACTTTTTAGTTGAAATTTTCACAAATATTCAGCCCTGGGCTAATACTGAGCACAAGCTTCTTCAAACCAACCAAATGGATGTAGTTTGGCAAGCTGATAAGCAACAGAAAATTACGTTAGATAATGAAAGACGTTAAGCACTTTAGTGATAAGCAATTGTATCAGCTTTGCATAGGACTTGCCTGTCTCCAGCTGTCTCTCTTCAGATCAAATTCAAACACACACAGACAGGTACAGTTCATCTGCAATTTCCCCCCCCCCCCAGTCATTTGCAGCAGATGGGAACACAACTCACTGTCTGTGTTGACTGCATGTGCGTAACACGCACCGGTATTTTGTAGGAGAGTCAGATGAAAAGCCGTAGCATTCATTCCTGCTGCTGCCCCTGCCTTTTAAGCTGTATTTTTGCAGAGGAGTGAAAGGTATTAGGAAAGGTACAGAAAATAGAATTGCAATTGCTGGGCAGTACAGTCTCCTGGCCTATTTCTGCTGCTTCTATTTTAGGTTCCTGGCCATGGGAATTTCTCTTTCTCCACTGACAGAGTGGCAGCAGAATCCCAGGCTCCCTCACCTCATTCTGACAGCGACTGCTGATGCTGTGACTCGCCTCCCAGGATGCTGTCTGTGAGGGGGCTAAGCAGCAGGGAAAAGAGTTTAGATAGGTAGAGGTCATCATCTGAAAATGAGGGAGAGTGAGGCCAGCCTTCCTGAGGAGGACAGTGGCAAGGTCCTCAAAGGAAGCAGTTTTGCTACTGGAGAGAATTAGGAGGTGGGAGACCCTTTACCGCTCAGCCACTGATGTGTTGTGTGACAAGCTGTAACTTCACTGCCCTCAGATAAAGAATGGGAATGGGAGCAACCCACAGAATGAACATGCATATGTGTGTGCATGCCAGAGGGGGCCAAATTACTGAACGCTTGTAAGTACCTTTACCTCTTTCTACTGCCCTGTAGAAAGTATATAATGAAACATTTTCCACCTAGCACACCTTTCAATTCACAGAGCACATTTGTTCCTTGCAATCCTTCTGTTGGTCCTCACATGCAGATCTCAGTCCCCGATTATTCCTTTGCAAACCTCAGGCTCCATGATTGAATCTCCACAACCCTGCCTCCAACACAGAGCAGGGACCCTGACATCTGTGCACGCCCAGTATCACACTTTTGTTCACCAATTCTCCCCAGCACTATCCGTATGCTGCAGCCCCTTTCCTTCCCCCACCCCGTTCACACTCACGCACACATACAAAGCACCTTCTGCCTATTAAGCACTTCCATTCTCCAAAACCTCACAATTAAAACTAATCCTTATCCTGCAAATAAGCTGAAAACGAAAGTGGTGCCTTAGAAAGCTTTCCATTTAATGAGCAGCTTTGCTGGGCCCTCGTCACTCCCAACCTTCTCGGCTCTCTTCTCCGAGCAAGATAAAGATCAGCCCCCCTGCAGCTCCTTACTGTAAACATTAATTCAGGAGGTCACTTACATATTAATGCTGACCCTGTTTCTGGCACCTCTGCTGATAGAGAGCAGTCCCCATTAGCAGCAAGTGTTTTAAAAGAAGTTGATTCTTAATGTGGGTATGGGTGGTGGAAGCTGACCTCCATCATTTCCCCTCCCTTCCTTGCCTACTCTGAATGTGACCAGTGCTTGCGAGTACCTGATTACTGCACCGCACGTGTGTGCCCAGGACACACTTCTGTTTGTTTTCTCCCCCATGCAAATGCACGGCTGTGGCTAAGGGGAGCACTGTGCCCACACAAATAAGAGCAGCCTCACAAACCAGCAAATGTCTGAATCCTGCTGTTTAAAACAAACAAACAAAACCCAAAACCAACAACACAAAAACAATCAACACTCAGGTATCATGGTCATGGACAGCAAAACGCCAGGTAGACAGACCTCTTACAAGCACAGCTGCATGATGCTTACAACCGCCATGTACAGACAGATATTCCCAGTCCCAGAGGAATGGAAATCCACCCTTATCTTTGCCTCATGCCCCCTTCTAAGCATTTACTCATCCCTCACACTAGACTGCACTTGCCTGTTTGAATGCTGCTGTGATTGACAAGTGGCCAGCACCACCAGCAGCCCTGTCCTTTCCCCTGCAGTGCCTCAGCAAGGCACCAGAGCCCTGACCACATCACTGCAGCAGACATTTCCTGAAGATGAGTTCAAAATGTCAGCAGTCCTCAGTACCTAACACATCCCGCGCGAACTAATGGGACCTTCATGACAGAGAGGGAAGCTGCAAGCAGCAAGCTTGAAGAAACAACGCTTGGGAAGATCCGTGGGGGATGCACTTTACCTACCAGAGCTGAACCTAACCTCCTGCACCATCAGCTTTAGAAAGCTGGTAGTTGGAAAGCAAAGCCCTTCCCTGCTGTGGGAGAGTGCAGGGAAAACTCACCTGAACATTAACTACTCCACAACTCTGAACTCACTTCTAAGACTTCAGGAAATACTTGCTCTTGTACCTGAGACAGAGTTCTCTTAGCACTGTCCATCTAACTGCTTTTCCACTTAGGCATGCACACCCTAACGGTTGATAAAGTATCTGGGGGTTGTGCTAGGCCTCGATGGGACAAAGTTCCTGCAGAACTGGAATTGATAGGTGTGGCTTCAGCCCTGGACAGGTGGGAACCCACATTGCTGGCCATGGCTGTGGTCACTTGAATCAGCTTGTGGAGTGGGGCCAGGAGGAATGACTCTGCAAAGATTTAAGCTGAAAATCACGTTTGTGGGTAATTCGCACCTCCCTTTTGCTCTGGAAGGCTCATATTTGTTCTTTTTCCATTTCCTGAATCTCGGGTAGAAACAATCTAGAAGGGAGCTGGGAAGCATAACACAATGCAACTGAGGGACACAGCAGAACACACAGCACAAGGAGTGACACTACCTGGGCCCATAGAGGACACCTGATAGTTTGTTCAGAAACCTTCCAGGACAAGGAGAGGCTTCACCTGCTACCACCCAGGCTGCATATTTGCCAGGGCTTTCACTTTAAATTGAAGAGTTTGAACTTGCTGGTTAAATATACATACATTATATTGTAATGGGATTCTTTCTCAGATTTTAGCTGGCTTTTACAGTATGAAATGTGGATTAAACATGGAGCAGTTAAGATCCACGCCCATTTTCCCTCCAAGCAATTCGGTCCATGCTCCCATTCCTCCAACACAATAACAAAGCAGTTTATTCTCCACGTGCTACTACAAATCCCTAGGCACTGGCTCTTGCCCTGCAGCACCCCCATCTTGGGGTTCCCACACCAGCTTTGCCCCCAACCCTCAGTTTTATCCCACAGTTTGTTCTGAGGACCCAACAGAGCTCTGTCAATACACTACCCGTTATTATAGTCCCTTTGGCTTTTCCTCAATTAAGACAGCCAATCATGCCTAATTGTTCCCAGTTCTGTGATGGTTTAGTGATGTGAATAAATGTCCCCTCAGGATGATGCTGCATCCGCTCAAATCATTCACTTGTGATCTAAATACAAAGGGCATCTAGGTCCTTTGATATGAAAGGCTGCTACATACAACAGATAATGATATTTATCTGGGAAAAAAAAAGGCAGAACATTTACTTTAGTAACACAGTTACATTTATAACTGCAATATACCAAAAGCTGTGTGTTTTAACAGGGGCGAGCACGTCCCAGTGTCTCCCATACCCACCCCCAACCAGCTAGATGCTGTAGCAACTGTGAACACACTGGGAAAATTGAATAGGATCAACTAGGTCCCCATCCCTCAGTATCAGTCGTACAGAAACATTCTTGCTTTCACAAATTTACCTAGAATGTGGTCCTGGTTCTTGCATCCCCTTTGCCAGCATACCAGGAGACACATGCGGGCGGGGCTTCTCCATCAACCGAGGAACAGCCCCGCTGCTCTTTTGAGTCTGCCCAAAAAAGCCCCCCAAAAAAGCCCACATTTCTCACACTCTGATAGCAATCTGACCCTGGGGCAAGCAATCCAAGCCGCAGCTGCTGTAGCAGCACAGGCTGCCTTCCCAGAACAGGCTGGCGGGAGCACACCGGAGCGAAGACCCGGTTTAACGAACCTAACCATGCTTGGGGCTGCAGTGGCAGACACAAGCGTGTCTTCCTAGGTTGTGTGTCCCTGCTCAGCTGCCAAGCTCCATGGGCTCAGTACCCATAAAGCCCCTTCTCCGCAACTCTGCTTCCTCCACTTTCCAGTCATGGCAAAGACATTGGAGGGGCTTTTACCCCTCTTCTCAGCCAAACCAGCGTCTCTTAAGGACAAGCTTCTCCAGAATTGATCTGCACAGACTTACATCTTCTGTGGATGTCTGATAACACAGGTATCACCTCACTCCATCCTCCCAGCCTTGATCCTCCTACATCTACTTACATGCAATGTTCATAAAAAAATAAATAAATCCATTTCTCCCCTTACCAACTAGCGTAGTATGTGAGCTTGCAGCGGGGTTACATGCAGTAACACCGCCCACAGGAGGCAAAGTATGATGGCTCTGTCTCACTTCCCCCATATCTTCTTCCATCTCCCCCACCACCCAGTAGACGGCAGGCACGAGTGGCTTTGTGAGGTTAAGAGTAGTGAGCGGCAACTTTGGCTTTCATATACCATGATCAATATTTACTGGAGCAATGAAAGAGTTCAGAAACTGCAGTGCAGGCATGACAGCGAAGCTGGAGAGGGGAAAATGGCATTTAAAATCTTCAGAGGGACATGACAACTAGCTAATCAGTACTTAGGGACTATCAGATTTCTTTCTTCATTTATTCTGCCAGAGCAGTAGAGTAGTTAAAACACAGGAAAATAAGGCAGGAAGTTCAGCACGGCCCTAGGCTGGGGAAACAAACGTGTTTGTAACAAACATCTCTCTCTTTCATACCCAGGTTTGGAAGGAGAGCATTGCTCGTTAAGGTGAATAGGAGCACATCTCCCTGTTTCCAGATCCTCTGCTGATGTGACACCCTGGCCAATGCACTTTGCCCTGTGGGACTTATGCTAGTGAACGCTGTCACTATTCTCCTGGCCAAAGGGTCTTGCCATCGGTAATTTATCTGCTTTCTCAAGGTCTTTCCAAGTCAGTTCATCAGCCAGCAAGCCTCTGACGGTGTCCTGCAGTAAGGCAAACCTTGGGCTCTTTCAGACTCAATCTCAGTCTGCGAGCCACACCACCTCAGATGCACTCCATGGCCTCTCCAAAGCACTATAAGGGGCCTCCAGGAAAAGATGTTTCCTGTAGCGCAATACAGACTTCAGCAGATAAAATATCCAAACAATAACAACACACCACCAGGCAAGCCAATTCCTCAACAAACAACCCCTTTTGTTATCTATTATCAGATAACAATAAATTCTCATGCTGCTCCTGAAAACACAGGGATAGATTTTGGGGTGTAAATAACAAAAAAAAAGACAACTAAAGTCTAAGCTGAAGTCGCTAGATGAGGAGAAAGCAAAGGGGCAAGAGAGGAAAAGGATTTGCATGGTCCTGTTCAGAGAAAGCTCGTAATTCTTCACAGTGCATTACAATCCCTCGCATCAGAACACAGGATTAAGACTTGACATTTCCACATTTGTGGGATAACCTCGAAGCTCCCATGAAAGTTTAGCCCTTAGAATACAGACCAAATGCGTTAAGGATCCTTGCAAGGTCCTCTGACTTACACATCATCTGCTGCTTCTGACATAAATTACACTGCTATTAGTATTATTCAATGAAGAGCGTGAAACAAATTGAGCCTCTAGCCACTTCTAATAGATAAGGGTAGTTAACCCGTATGTTCTACGCCACATGCTCATCTTTTGTGACAAAAATGAAATTCTAGGAACTCATCTGGGAGCCAGGGCCTTGAACAGAGCACATTCTTGCTCTCCGATGTGTCAGACCTCCAGCTGGGGCCAGCCATTACTGCAGGCAGTGGGGGAATCCTGGGAAAAAAACCTGGGCACAAAAAAATGTTGCGAAAGATATTTGGAAAGGGGAAAGTCAAGAGTCTTTAGAGGCCGATCAACTTATTACAAGAAAGAATAAATCCCTCTGCCTTCTTGCCAAGAAAGAATAAATCCCTCTGCCTTCTTGCCAAAACCACTGTGGTCTGCGGAATAGGAACAGACAAGAGATTTTGTCCCCAACTCCCATTCCTGACATAGGCTAGATGAGCTCACAGTGGAGCAAAGCTAACAACCAGCATACTGGCCTGGGAGGTAGGAGGAGAATAAAAATCAGATGCTTGTCCTCCAGAGTACACATTTTTGGAGGGGTACTCCAAAAAGAAAAATACTCAGATGATCCAAGAAACATGCTGCCACATGAGAAAGAACTGAGAGCTACTGGTGGGAAAGATACGGTATTGAAAATGAAAAACAATCAGAGCGGAAGAAAAGTCAGAGGCAAGAAAGGCTCTTGCACTAATCCCCCTTTTCTCCCCTGTGTCCTCTGCCTTATTGCTGAAGATCAAATCCCAGCGCAGTGGCAAAAAAAAGTAAAAATTGCTTAGATCTGCAGATAGAGCAGAGAGTGCATAAGCACTGGCCTCTCCTGTATCTTAAGAAACTTAAGGCTGTACATAATCCCCCTGCAGTTACAACCCCACCTCCAATACACACACCGAAACACATGCCATGCCCCCCTCCCTTGCTGCACAAGTGAAGTCAAAAGGTGTGGCTGCAGCAACCCTTTCGCCACTAGGAGTTGCAGCTGCCCCAGGCCAGGCATCCCTTGTCTCCCCCTAACCCAGCCTCCCAACCCTTCCCTCCTCCATTCTTTTTTCATTACACTCTTATGAAATTTGCTCCTTTCCCTGTATCCATCTCCTCTCACCTGATTTCCTGTTCTCCTCTCTTCATTCAAGCTGCCTTCAGCCTGCTCCTCCCTCTGCTCCTCACAGGATCTAGGGGGGTGTGTGTGTGTCTGGCCACCATTATAACCTCAAAAAGCCACATGGAGCAGTGAAGTAACCAAGGCAAGATCGCGGCCTTGCCCAGATTAACCACTGGAACAGTGTAGAAAACCAGCACTGATGAGGTTTGCTGCCAGACACGGGGTTCAGGACACAGGAGTTCCAGCTTGCTCCCTGATTCAGAGCAACTCTGAGTCAACTTCATTGATTTTTGCCTCAGTTTCTCCATTTGCAAAGAGAAAGGATTAACTAATCCTAGTTACTCTAAAGATAGGAAATGAGACGGAAGAAAGTGGAGCGCAGACATCCACAGGAATGGACAAAAGGAGGTATAATGGAACTAAGAAAGAAATCAGAAGTTGACTGGGGAAAGACAGGTAGACAAGCAGGAGGAAGGCAAGATGCCTGGACTACCTGAAGTCACTATTGAAAACACAATGCAGATCAGCCACCACCCTTTTTGACTGTTTTGTGCTGCAGCTCTGGCTAGTTCAGCCTCAACATATAAACTAATTTCTGTCCTGAATCTGATTAACACCCGTTCTTGCAGAAGAACCAGTAGTGCCTTGTGAGTATCGCCTACTCCCAGATGGAAGAGGATGTTGATCCAACCAATACGCAACCCCAGATCCTCCCGGAGTGCATCGCTAACCTAACCTCTAACACAGCAACTTCTTGTAGTTTCTGTCCTGAGCTCTCCAACAAGGTCAATGCCTGCATCCTTCCAGCTCTGCCCTATGCAGCCCACGGGCAAGCTGCTCTCTCCAGTGCAAAAGCTGCCAGCAGGAACCACTGAGCAAGGGCGGCTGTGGGTTCCCAAGGGGCAGATGGTAATGCCATGCTGAAGATAGTAGGAGGGGGAACTTGTATCCAAGTCAATTAGGATTAATGCAATGTGGGAAAGTATTAGTTCTGGAGCTGTAGGTTTCTCCATTAGAGACTGAAGGCAGATTGGGAAGGGGGGGAGTAAAGTGAAGACAAGCTAGCAAAGCCACTCTCTTGGCTCCCTAGTCCTTTTCCTCCTTTCTCTGTTTTTTTGGGAAGTGATGAGGTGTGGATCTAAGACATTACACTCTGGAGATAGTCAGTGGCTCCAGACCCCATTAAGGCGGCAGTTGTCTCGCTCTCCTTTCCATCTCTTTTGCTCAACGCCGTTACGCGCTGTTGGTGGCTTGGCCTGTTATCAATGGAAAACTAAAGACATTTTCCAAAATGAAACATTACAGCATCAAAACCTTTGCATTCAACTTCTTTGGTCTGAGGAGAGCTCATTTTTAGTGCTGTGGATGACAGGAACAACACCAAGGTTAAGTGCTAGCCCTATGAGAAAGGCAAGCAAGCAGGTAGGAGGGGCAGGTAAACTAGACACACTAAGTAAGGGGAGGAGTAGAGAAGCAACTAGCAAGAGAGTGCTCAGGGGTTAGAGATAACATGGTTAGCAAACAACATGGGCATTCTCTGAGCACCGCTCGCTTTCATTTTGCAAGGTCAAAGGGACCAACCTGGGAGCAACTGCATGAGGAAGGCACCTTTCCCTTCTGAGGGCACCTGAAAGACAGAAGCCACCTCCAAATCCTTCACAGGGATCATCTTCCCTCAGTCTGCTGTAGATACTGAGTCCTAAAGAGCTTGCAGTCTGATTGTGCCCCCTCCCTGCTGAGCACCTATGCAGTGGGGAATCTGCGCTTGGCTGCATCTCCATCGAGTTATAACCAACTTCCAGAATCTGCAAAGAGTAGTAGAGACAGATAAACCGGGGGCCACAACCATGCCATCTGCTTCTTTTCAAACAAGCTTATTCCAAATGGTGGAGCTGGGGGAAGTGTTCCTGAAGCTGAGAAGTTGAAAGGCTCTGCCTCTCCTTTCAGTGATGACCCGTAAGCATACAGCAGCACATCTATCTTCCCTCTTTCAGTGACTGCTCATACACCTGTACTAAGAGGTTCCAAGATCTATCATGCCTTCCTGAGGCAATGTCCCTGCTAGGTCAGCGCATCATGGTGCGGCTGCACTGCAGGCCAGTATGAAATAGGCACAACTGAGCACTCAGTCTGCAGGAGAGAAGGACCTGTCAATATTATTTGCCTGTAAAGTACCACACATGCCGGAGGTGCTTTATAAATAAGTCAATAAACAAACAGCATCAAATTACAAAGAGGAATGAATGATGAACCCTCTTTCAAAAGAAATAAATAAGGGTCAGAAATATAAATTATACATATTTCAAAATCCACCAGGAAGCTGTATTTTGACACTCTGGTAATGCAGAGGAGGTCTCAAAGCATCCCTCTCCCTCTGAATAGCAGTGGATGGAAGATCACATAGAGGATGCTCGCAAATTCCTAATTTTAAGAATCCAATTATAGTTACAGTAGCTATGTCGATTGCTGAAGCAGCTACTTATGTACCCGTGCACCTAACATGCTGGCAGATCCCTCCTTATTCCAGCTTTGAACTGCTGCGGGTGGCAACTCCCTCGGACCCTCACCCAGCACGATTTAGCTTAAAGCATCATAAGCATTTCCTACAGAAGGAAATGGGACAATTCAATTCCTTAAAACCAGGCAGATAACATGTTTCTGTAGACTGGGGCCTCAGAGAAGCAAAAAAATGTGGAGCCCTGTGTGGCTTTGTAAGCACCAGGAAACAGTGTGCGACTGCTAAAATGGCAGCCTCATCTTCTGAAACAAGGGCTCAGTCCCCAAGCAAAACCAGGGATGTCACAGGCTCTAATCTTTAACTAATAGTGTTACTTCAACTGAGCACTAAAGAGGGCAAGGTAGAGGATGGAAATAGGTCTAGAAAATTCCCAGGGTTTTTTTTTTTTTTGCTATTATTTTAATGGAAAAAAAGTGTTGTGGTTTGATATCCATTATTTCCCTGCAGGGTTTGCAACTCTAATATAGCAGCGCCAGCTGTTATCTTATTGCTTATATAGATACTACAGGTGTGGCTGAGCATAAACAAAACAGGAAAAGAAGGAAAAGCTAAAGAGCAATAGAGAAAAGAGTAGGGACAAGAAGCCTGCACTCACACCATTCAGAGACTACTGAGATTCTGCAGCGCTCAGCCCTGGCAGTGAGCTGCCACAGCACTGGTGCAGCATCTTGCAAAACCTGGGACTGTGAGGAGGAGCAGGCACTTGGTCAAACCAGCTAAAGCTCTTCTCCCAGCCCAGGCTGCCTCCCCTGATGAATTCTGTGGCACTGAAGGCGGGCATTGCCAGCAGAGTCTTCTCTGTGCTTGGTTTAGGAACTGCTGTGCTCATTTAAGTCTGCTTCAGAGATCTAGAATGTGTCATTAATTTTCGCCCTAAAAAAAAGATCTTCAAAAGACCTCAGCTCCAAAGAACATCCTCGGGGAAGCCGTACTGACTACTCTGAAAAATGCTCAGACTGGTCTCTGAATTAAGACAAGACCATCAGAAAGATGGCAACAAAGGAAGCGCAGAAAGGACATCATTGTATGGCCAGATATAAAGCTGAAGCGTGACTGTCCTGAATTCTGCTTCAAAGGAGTGACAAGTGGAAGCACCGTGCCTAGCTTTATGGTGCACACCCTGCAAAATGCACATTGTAAACCTTCCCACAAGAGCATTAACCACGGAAAATACTGGAGATTTACACAGTACTTTTACATTGTAAAATCTAAGATATCAACAGCAGATAAAGGAATCTTAAAACATAAGTGTGTAACTTGGTGGTGCTACACAAAGTCAGAGAGGCCTGAATGAATTCAGATTCCTAACAGCAGATCAGATAGTGTGCATTGCACGAAGAAAATAACACTGTCTCTTCTCATATTATTATTTATGTACATGTTTATGCAGTTAAATTGCAAAAGCTTTCCTTTAAGGAAAATAACACACTGAGGATGTTTACTCTGTTTTTGTTATTACTTTAAATGCATTTCTACTTGATTTCATTATTCAATATATATTTCCTTTTTCCAGTTACACTTGGGAGACAGGTACAACGTGCACACATTCGTACTTTAGTGTTGTGACAACCAGCATCAGAGTTGTTGAAATATCCATTTCAAAACCTGTCTTAGTGCAATCAATCAAATCCTCTGCTACAATACAAGGAAAATAAACAAGGCTATCGGACTGCAACTCCTGGTTGGGAGGATGGAGTGCAGCACATGGAAGACTAAGGGGGAGGGAAGAGAGAGAGAGAGATGCCAGAAAAGAAAGATTATTTCAATGGTTCAAAGATCTCAAAGAGTCTTAGAGGGGATTAAGGAATAAAACAATATATTAAAATTGCAAGGAAGCAAATCCAGAAACTCAACTATCTTGGTATCCATAAGAATGCATGGGCTATGAGTCACTAAAGCCTTGAGCATCACACATAAAAGGAAAGACAGAGACAGCAGGAAAACTGCTATATTACTGCAAAGGCAAAGTTTTCTTGACCCTGGGAAATGAGTACGCTGAGTCCCTCTACCCCTCTCAGTCAAACGCTTGCCATCGACAAAAAAGTCTGTGCTCAGAGGCAGCCCCCTCCTCTTGGGATGCACTTATTTCCCGTCAGATTTCAAAATTCCACAGAGGTCATTGTGCAGACTGGTTGATTCCCAACCTGCTAGAAGAGGCGCTCCAAAACTTTTGCTTTCAAGCCTTTGGTTTACTTAGTAAAACATTTCCAGAGACCAACCTGTCCTGACTTTCAAAGGACCTTAGCTGAAAGAGTGGGCGTTTGTGTGAGTGTGTGTGTGCGCGCACAACATCTGCAGGAGCAGGGGGAATCCTGTCCTGCATATGCTGGCACCAACTGTATTCTTTAAGCATGTATATGTTCCTGGTTAGTCAGAAACAGACCCCCAATCCCTCTAAGCAAGACTCAGCAAGAGCATATGTTCAGGAGCACACTGACAATTAAATGAGAATTTTATGTCATCTCAGTATAACAGAAGCAACTGAAAACTATTTGCCTGGTTCAAGAAATGAAAAACTTGCACCACTAAAACTACATAAAATCCTGTCACTGAAATTTTGACAAAACTCCCCATTACAGCAGCACTGTGCATGTGTATGTTATATACATGCTTCTTTTCTTCAAGCATGAAAAATGTCAGCCCAGAGGGAAGTGTCTGAGAAAGTTACAAACAGGCATTGAGCTTGGTACTCCTTTGCTTACTGTGTTCAGATTTTTATTGGTTTTTTTCTAATATTTTTTGACAGAAATGTTGCAGCTTTTTGCTTTCATTTAGAAAGAAAACGTGAAGTAGACATATTTGACGTATCAGTGCTTGCTTGAGTTTTCAAGGGAGACTGAAGCAATACCTAGAGACAAATCGTCCTGTTCTTACCTGCTCTTTGCTTACCATCCCA
This sequence comes from Baryphthengus martii, assembly GCA_013396935.1. NCBI lineage: Eukaryota > Metazoa > Chordata > Aves > Coraciiformes > Momotidae > Baryphthengus > Baryphthengus martii. The sequence goes on along the minus strand of VWZK01013450.1, from coordinate 101,015 downwards.
GCTCTTTCACCAACTTCTTTCCTGCTTTCCTGTCTAAACTCATTACTTGTGCTGCCTATGAGAGCTGCTGGGATTTCTTTTACTTCTCTTTCATCCCAAGCCTTCTTGGCTAAGGCTTACAGCTCTTGAAGTCACTGTAAACAATCCCACCGGATCATGACTGTCCTTAAGAAGTTGTCATAAAAAGAGGCTATGAGGACTAGCTGGAGAAGGGTGTTGAGTAGGCAGAGTGTGTGTTTTAAAATCCATTCTAAGATAAAGGGGATCATGTAGCTTTTTCACAACAGAAGAACTGACAGTGGGACCATTGTAGACCAAGCTACAGCATTACCACTAGATCCTGGCAATACGAATGCAGCTTGAAAGCAAAGTACTTTATCATGGCATTTAGAAATACGCTTTAACATCTCTTACTGTAGATGTATTTTACACAAAATTCTACATTTCTGTAACCTAAGTGCATTTTCTATATTGCAAAAATTAGATCAAGTGCAGGAGATAATAAATACATGAAAAGCATCCAATTCCACCTTGCTCCCCCCCACACCTTTCTCTACTTTCTTTTCCTCTTTATTTCCAAGTGAGCTGGCTGCTAGACTCTTGCCCTGGCATTCTAACCCAGAAGGGATCCAGACAGCTGGGCGAGCTAGTCGTTCCGAATGCTTGCTTAAGGGGATGTAGTAACGAAACTTCAATCTTCCTTTTGCTGTGCCCTACAGCCCCCATATATTAGGATAGAAAACAAAGTTTACAAAGCAGAAGACAGCAGTCTGGCAATACCATTAAACCACTCTCCAGTGAGTGCCAGAAGAGAGAGAAGGGTGGGCGAGAAAGAAGGGACAATTTGTTTTACAACTGAAACATAAATCCTCTAATGCCTGCACTTCCATATTTGCTTCTTGTTTTCATTTTTCTCCTTCCCTCCCACTTTTCTCTTCATGGGTGACAAGTGCAGATCTGGGTTTTATCCTGCTTTACATGTGACACACATGTGTAGTCTGTAGAGGACTCTATTCTGTAGAGGACAATATGTCCTCTTCTGATTCATACAAGGGATGGTTCTCCAAGATTCCTTCATCCCCAGTCTGATGTCCTGGCTTGTATTTTGGGATTACCTCCTGTCTCCTTAAATTGCCTCTGCAGAGCATTTAGCAGTCAGACATAGCCACCCTGTGAGGGGGATGCTGACTGAAGTGAAATTCAGCCTGAGATTGAATCTCCCATGGGTAGGTGGTGCATGGTCTAACTTCCCACTGCAGTTAATGGAGACTCAGCCCTTACAGGCAGTGAAGTCAAAAGGTTAATTCAGCTGATCAGGAGATGTCTGCTCTAGGATGAGTTGAATTAAGTTCCTAGCCTCAATTGACTGCGCTGAATCTCTATCAGCTATAATGGGTATTTAGGCACCAACTCACATCTAGATAGCTACAGGAAGACCCCTAAATTTAGACATTCTAATCTGAATCTGAACCTCATTCTAGGAGTCAAGGAAATTTCTGTCTTTTTTTCCAGCTTCCTTGTGACTATAAATAAGAGATTTATATGCCTCAAATCCTCTCTTTTTGTGCAACAGGACTAAGAGGTTTCATGTATTGCGTGCACTTAGAAAAACATACCATTGCAGAAGAACTTAGCAATAGTTGTGTCCAGGTAACAGTGAGCTATTGCAGAAGGCAGGATGTAGCACATCTGGAAGGGGATAGCTGCCAAACCATGACTTTGGGCAAAACAATTATCCTCCTTGCAGAGCACCAAGGACGCACAGCAGACAGTCTAGTACAAATGCCATTCCCAGCACCACCTCAGCTAGCTATGACATGCAAGAAGGATTAGGGAGTTAGGATAGGCCTGTGCTCAAGCCCTGCTGAGGGGCAGAGTTTATCAGCTTAGGTACAGTGGTTGGAATCGCAGCACTGCTTGGTTCCCAAGACTGACAAGCCTCCCTGCATGATGGCATCTTTGTGTCATGTTGGTCTACTGTGCAACAGAGTCATGCTTGTAAAACACTGGCTGAGAAGGCTTACAGGTTTTGGAGCTCCTTCTTCAGTGTTTGCATGAGGCTTTGATGGTCTTGTGTTCCCGAAATTTTCAGCAAAACCTAGCAGGTTAAAGCAGGTTGTGGACCATGCTTAGATAATATCCTTGAAATTTTTGTTGCACTGAAAATAAATTACTCCTTCAGGTCTGGAAACGCAGGGGACAGGCTTTCTAGCACTCCTACCTGAGAGCCCAGATAGAACAGCAAAGCTCAAAGGAACATTAAAATGAAATAACAATATACAACACTTACCTCTTTTCCTCTCCAAAGTGCTCCACAAGCTTTTATTAAATTAAGTCTCATCACACCCTTGGGAAACAGGTGCAGTAAATACCTTTGTGAGAGGTAAGACAGAAAACTCTCCACAAATACTCCTCTGACTGACTGTATAAATTGATTCATTTCAGTTGCACCCTCGTGCTGTCATTTCCCACAGAATTTCAAGCAATCAAAGTTGTACACAACAGAATTTGCTTATGAAGGGCATGTTGAGCACACCCCAAGGCAAGAACAGGAACAGCAGTTCTGTAACACTGGGCCTCTCTGCTTGGGATAATAATCCAAATGTTAAGCTATGTGTTTACAGCACCAGCCTGACCTACGCATTTTTAATCTATCTATTTTAATCAAGCAGCTAAGTGGAAGAGGAAAACCTCTAGCAGGTAGGTCCACTTTCAAGGTGTAAGCCAGTTTGCTTTCCACCACACAAGTAATCCCCTCTGTATACATGCTGACCGCTGTCTTGAGAACACACAGAATAACAAATGGACTTGACAGTCACAGATCAGACAAAAAGACACTGGCAGCTCACTAATCAGTGCTTTCTGTTTGGTGTCTAAGAAGATTCATTTCCTGGCAGGAACAGCCAGAGACAGGAAGAAATAACCTTAGCACCTACTTTTAATTCAGGATTTCTTTATTTAAAAGTGTATAAAGCAAAAATGTACCCACATAAATAATCACTTGAAAGAAAAATGTTCCTACAAGGAAGTAAAATATTTCAGGTATTTAAAAATAGTGGGCAGGGGGTGGGGGATGCCAAAGCAATCAAATTCCCAAAAGCCAAAACTTCACAAGAATCAACAGGAGCAGCACTAACTTGTACCTGGGGCACATCAGGATCTAGTTAGATTTCCCTTCTCTAACTCTGGGAAACTCAGAAAGAACGTCTTAGAAGTAAACTTACAGCTGAAGAATTGTTCGCAGAAAATACTCAGTTTTGAATCATTTGACTTGAACAACTGCAAGCAGCAAAGACATTTGAAAAATGCAAAATCCTCTTGGAGTTCTGCAAACAGAAGCAGCTACAGTTTTAAAATTAACTGTACAATGCAAATGATTCTATTAGCTCTGATTATCAGCTCTATTTTACAGATAGAAAAACTGAGGCAGAGAGAAATTAGAAGCACTATCCCCTTCAACATCTGAGTAACTTTTCAAAGTTTTGTTTCAAGTCTGGGGCGTTTTTGTCTGTCTTCCATCTCCCATGTTCTACAGCTCCTCAGGTCTATTAACTGGGTATGACTTCACAGGTATGACCACATCAAAGTCTCTGTTAACTTGGAAGATCTCATGCTCTGAGCTGGGTCAAAGCAAGCAAGCGCTCAAAATCATTGGGTAATTTCCAAGAAAAAAAAAAATTAAAGTTCCCATTTGAAATTTATATTCATAGCTGCAAAGTTGTCCTCTTTCTTCTACCTGCATTGAAATTACGTTTTTAAAGGGCAGTAAAGAAAAAAGCAAAGGCAGTTAATGAATTCATCCTCCCGTTCCCCCCCGCCATGTTGTGGGTGTTTTGGTAAAAACTATTTTTCAATGAAATTTGGAGACTGACTCATCAGATGCATTCCACAGAAAATATTGGTATTTAAACCGAAAAATCAAACATTTAGAAGTATGCAATCATACTCCAACTTCCATAACCTACTGCAACATCACTAGGGGCAAGATAACTTCTGTTCTTTACTTTCAAACAAAACATTTTGGAAGGAGGGAAAGCCTTTATTTTGCTGCTAATGAAAATCTGAATAAATGGTTTTAATTATGGGGAAGGAAAAAAAAATACTATTCCCTTTCAAAATTCTCCTTGAAAAAAACAAAACAAACCAAAACACCAGAAATTCATCACAAGTGACAAGAATAAAACCATCTTTTGGCCAGCTCCAGACAATATAGCTTTTATATAGAAGCTGCCATCAGCAAATTCAGAGGGTGTTGCCCCTGGGAGCTTGGATCAGATAAGGTATATATTTTTATTTTTCTCCCCAGCCTCAGGGCCCTGGGTTATTATTTTAACAAACCTATTTCCATTATCACATCTTATTTGGTAGAAAAGATTAAAGGACTTCGAAGTGCACAGGAAAAAGCTAAAATTCTTAAGAACACTGCAAAGTTACAGGGGACCATTGCTAAAAATGCATGTTGGTTGGTAAAAAGATGAAGCAGAGAGCAGCAGGGGCACTGCTTCACGGCTGCAGCTTTTTCAAAAGGGTCTGTTAAAAGTATTTCAGAAGGAGACATATGTGAGTGAAATCTTTAAATGTGTCAACGGGGAGGCCAGACACTGAACTTCTGCCCACTCCAGAGCTGACATCGTCCTTCAAAACAGAGATTGACCTTTGCAGTTGAGAATCACTGAGTGGCAGCAGGGGGGGTTCTTGTATTTGTTTTAAGATGTTTTTTGCCTTTCTCTTGTGATAGAGAAGCAGGGAGTAAGTCATTTGAAGCCATGGTTTGGCGGAAAAAAACCCCATTCTTCCCTGGAAACTGGCTTGGAGGAGGGTGGCAGGTCATTGATTAATGAAGTTGTCAAATCAGTCCGTAATGAAGTCAAGAAGTGCTCAGAAGAGGACAAGCACAGTTCATCCTCCTCTTTCTGCTTTATAAGGACTATAAGGTCTGCTTAGCCCACTCGAGTACAAAGCAATAGGTTCTGGTAAGGCTTGCAGAAGGTATTGGACATCCACGGTATTGCGCACCTCCTCTTCCTCCCTCAAGCCACATTAATCATGAGCACCGTGCCCTGCTCCATTTCTTGAATCACTCTCTTATACCCAGGTATGGAAAATAATGACAATACAGCCACTTCCCCTTTGCTCTAACCGATTTTCCCAGGTGAAAACATAAACTAGCTGCTGAAGGAAAAAAAGAGCAGTACTCACACTGCAGTGACAAGACCTGCTAATGGAGAAATTAAAAAACCCCAAACAACGGGGCTAAGTTTGAGATCACCTTGTATGGTCCACCAATAAGCCCAAACATCAAGACAGCGCAGTTCCTAGGAAGTCAGTACCAGTCTCTCTTTTGGTAATGTTCTCCTAAAGCAGACAGATCTCTCCTTCTGTGCCTGATATGTAAGAGAATGTCTCACTCTCAACACCTGGACCAGCACCACACGATCACACGCTGAGCTGGAAGCACTAGTAGCACCAACGGAGCTATGCACTCTTTAAAAGACGAAACACAGTCTCAGTTGCTTTGTGAGGAAAGAGTCCCAAAACTCATGCCCTCAGCACATACCAAACAGAGGGAGAAACCTACACAGGTGGAGAGAAAGAAGAAATTAAAGCCATTCCTGACTGTCACTGTATGACCTTGGACAGGTTGCATCACCTCTTTTTATCTTGTTCTTCCTTCCTCTTCCCCTCTAATCACACGTCCATATCCACTGCTGTAAAATTCAGATTAAAATGTGTGTGTCAATGATTGTGTAAGGATTAATAAAACTGATGTTTGCTAAGTGTACAGCACTCCTCAGGTAGAAAAACGCTACATAAGATGGTGAATCTGACCAAGTAAGCACCATGCTATGGTCATGGCGAAAACAACACTGCTAAAGAAGGGAGAAGAGGAATCCATGCCAAACTCTCAGTGCATACATGCTAAAGAGGGACCCTGTGCCAGCACTCAAAACCTAAGCAGATAGCAGAGCAGGCAGCCAGCTAACAAGGAGATAACAGCTTATATAAAACACCCAGAAATGAGCTAGGTAGCACAGGAATCTAGGTGTGCTCACTGAAACTGGTATGGAAAAGCTCTGGTTATTTTCCCATGCTGTATTTAAAATTTCAAAATCTTCCCTAAATCACTATATTGAAAAAAAAAATATTTGGGCCAGTTTAAGTGTTTCATCTTCGTAGGTAAAAACAACATTAAGTTTTTGAGTGAGAAAAAAGTGGATTCTACAACAAATATATAATCAAGCAATCAAGACTCCTCCTTCTATTCAGAAAATATCAGAATGTTCCACTCTGTTCCAATCTGAATTTTGTCAACATCAACTTGACTTCAAAAGTCATTGATTTTGCTGATACAGAAAATTTTCTATTGATATTTTCTAATCATCACCTCTATTTCAGAACGGTGAGATCAAACTTCTACCACCATAAGACTGTTCTCCCTCTTTCTGAAGATGATAAATTTCCTTCTATATATTCAGGGTATGCTGGGAGAGTCTTAATATGAGGTTTAAATCCAGAACATTCTCTGTGCTGTTTTACCTTAGAAAAAGATAGAGCTTGTGCCTCTTTTTGCTGGGAATAGGTACATACTGCATGATGCCATCTGAATGACTCGGTCAGTATCTTACAAATGCTGCCCTAAACATCCTTCCTTGTCACAGCACTATCCAGCTTGCTCTGTACCAGTAAGCTGTTGCCATCCGTCCATCCCAGAGGAGGCAGTTTATCAACACTGTTGTTTCAAGATACTTTCTTTTTTATAGATTATTTACGTAGAAAAAAAAAAGCAGCTATAGAAATGAGAACCCCATGATTATTCCAGCGTTTTGTATTACTATGTATTAATCACTCTCCTCTCCAGAGATGCCGTTGCTGATTTGAGAGACTCGATTTTCTTTTCTTTAAAGGTATCTCCAGACCATCTTAAAGAGCTGAGCAGGCTTGGAGAGATAAGGAGGAATACACGCCTCTAAAGACGCTTAATGCTCAATTCTGAGCGTGTAGAGATGCTCACAAGCTCTAAGCCCTGCAAAGGACCCAAAGGTTCAGTTCCATTTAGTGTGTATATATTTACTCTTACTCACAGCATTACAGAGCTACTGTCCTTCCAAAAGAGATATAATAAGGAAGAAATCTTTCTGTGACAGAGCGCTCTGGCGCATTCATCCAGCGGTTTAGCAGAACAATGCAGAGACGGAGTCTGCAGCAAAAGAAAACAGAGCTGTCGCTTAAAAGCTCTAACATTAATAGCTGTTGTGCAAACTCTATCACAACAAAGCAAAGGGAGAATAATAAGGAAAAAAGGAGTAGGATAGCATAAGGGCCCGGGAACTGGCTGAGACATTCAATGAATAGCTACGGTACTAGAAGACAAGAATAAGTGTTAATTTAGGGTATTCCCTAGCAGCGGAACCTGGAGGAACCTCAAGGAAGAGCTGTGCAAATCTCCCCAGTAGCTGCCCGAGCTGCTCAGCTCCTCACTATCCACCTTTGCTCTGTCATTTCTGCAGCAAAATCCACGGGGTACTCCTCGCGACGCTGCGGCCGCAGCACCGCAAGGTAATATCCATTAACTAGGGAAATGCGGCCTCGAGAGCAGGAGCCTGTGAATGAGACCACAGAGCCACTTTCCCCCAGCCCTAAGTGAGAGGGGAGGACTGCAGGTACATTGTCAGAGCTGGTAATAAATGCAGATGCATGTGAGGAGGCTTACCAGCCCTGGTTTTAATCTAGCCGAGATGCCACATTTACTCTAGGGCCCACGCTGCTCTGCTCTCCGCGTTGCTTGCTACCCATACTAACACCACGCTCATTAACCCTGGCGCTGCTGAAGGCTCAGCCATCCCCAAAGCAGGGAGAGGAGGGGAAACGGAATGAAGGATTAGTAACGCTGCTGTATGAGGGGAAGAGCAGTTTGTGGTAGTGAAGGTAAAATGAAAGAAACACTGAATATGTTTCAGGCTAGCGAAGTGGAAGAGCTGAAGCCGCTCACGTCATGTATGACTTAGATACATTATGCCTAATGCGGTGGAAAGATCCCTCCCTGTGTTCCCTGATCAGATTTGATAAGGAAGCCATTAAAATGTTGGGACTGAGGCATTTAGAACATCAGGTAACTGATGGCAACTGGGAGATGATGCCTACCGTGTTTCTTATTATTTAAATTGTTAACTTACTAAGTTCAGTGCTGTTAAAGACTGCCCTCTCACCAAAAGCCCAGGATGAGGTCCTGGTCTTCCCATTTAGTTATATTTTCAAGTATTTATTAAATATGATTAGCTACTCCTCCCCAGCTTAAGTAATTCTCCTCCCTTTTGGGTTTGTTTGGTTTCGGGGTTTTTTTTGACACTCCCAGCCCTCTGTATGCCCAGCCACAGCTGGGATTGCTCCAACCCAATCCATTTCTATAGGCAGAGGACCTATAAAGCCTCTGTGGAACTGCTTAAGTGCATTGCCTGTAAATCAATGCATCCTCTCAGCTGACACTTTCTGCAGCGAACAAGCAGGTAGTAATAGTAAATGTTTCTTCAAACTTCCTGGACTGATAGTGGGCTCCTGCGAGCGATCCCCCACAGGAACAACTACCCTTTTCCCCCCTATCCCTGTCTCCTTTCAGCACGGCATTACACTGATCAGGATGCAGACCCAAATGCATTAGCCAGTGTCCCTGTGGGGCTGCTACCTCACACCCAGGTAAATAGACCGCTGTGAGTGTTTCCAGGATTACAGGGCAGATGACAACTTGAAAAGGACTATCACAAACTAATGTTTACATTATGAACCCCATGTTCCCACCTTCTTAAGACTCCCTACCATCTCCCTGTTTGTGAGCAACTAGAATTCGGGTTTCTTTGAACTGAGCTAACAGAACTCATACATAGTTGTACTGGCAGCAGAATATATAACAAATACCATCAGCACCAACTGAACAAGCAAAGGAAACAATTGAATTAATGGCTGATACTTTTGTGTCCCTGTAATCTTCCTCACTCCTTCCCCACAGAGGCCTCTGAAGGGAGCTGCCAGAGCCCTGACTGCAAGAGAGAAGTTACACGGATGAGGATCCACTTCAAAATGACACAAACCTGTTTTATCTGTCAATCAAAATGGGGGATGAACAGTCATTTAGCAACAGTGTCACTGAAATTATATTGCTTTGCTTTTGAAGTACATAAATATTTGATTCTCTCCTCCTCAAGTTTCTGCTTCTTCCCTTGTTTTAAAATGGAATTTCACAGATTTTAAAATAGATCCATAGTTTGTGTTTTTTTTCCTCAGTCACATTCAGCTGGTTTGAAAAATATCTTAGTCTCTGTGTGTGTAAGAAAATTGGCATATATCCTGCCTATAGCTGATAAGAAAAGAAAAAACAACAAAACAGAGGAAGGCATAGAGTATACTGCTATGGGAATATGACAGGTTTCTACCCCCATTCAGCTGTGTAGTTTTTCCTGTGATGAGATCAACTTTAGGGAAGGGCCTGCAAGCCCCAAGCTCTCACCACGCGCCAAAAGCCCTGTGTGATGCTGGTGGCAGCAATGAGGTTACTCTACCTGACCCGCAGGTAGGTAACCAGGCCTCGAGTTTCATGCACAGGTCTGCACCTCTGAAGTACAAGGACTGTTCACAGGAAAAGCTCTGCTCCTTCTCTGGGGCTGGGGCCAGGGCCAAGCTGCTAGTGAGTTAGCAGGCCAGCCTCAGGAGGAAAATCACAGCTATGTAAGCCATATTAACCTAGCCACTTGATGAGAAGCTGCAGGTGGACCTTTGCAACAGGACAAGTCCCTGAAAGTGTGTCCCAACTGAAGCACCAAAAAAAATTATTTTGTTTTAAAATCTTGTCCTAGTTACATACAGAAAACACTGCTGGGTATGCTTGTCTTATCTAGACTAGGGGAGTAGATCAGCTGTTTACACAGTGCTCAGCATGTTACATTTCAGAGGTTGAAATTATACAAAAAGTTACAGAAAATAACTCTCTTTTGTGCCCAGTTTACATGGCAAAGAGTAGCCTATTGCTCTGAATCAAAACAGCTGCTGCCTTAGCTCAGGTCCTGGAGACAAACTCTTTTGCTATTGAGAGTTCTATGTAACTCATGTCCCCAAAGTGGTGAGAGGGAAAGCATCAGTATGAAGGCTATTTTTGTACAAGAGCAAATCCCGATTACTATCTCCACCGCATCCTTAGGGATATCGTAACATTCTCGTGCTCCATAAGCAAAACCTCACATCTGTGTAAAGGATTTATAAACATTAACCCAGGATTGCAAGGGCTTCTAGAAAAATAGATGCTAGATGGTATCCATGGTCACACTAACGATGAAGCAGGGTTTATTACTTAGAGTTTGCCCTCAAGCATAGACAACTGTGTAATGCTTTAGAGAAAAAAAAAAAAAAAAAAAAACAAACACAAGCAAAGTCTTAACCAAACTGGCTAAACCTGAGCATTTCTGCTTTGTGGAAATCTCTACTTCGGGAATTTTGCTGGAATTCACTGATGAGGAATTCAAGAAATTTGCTGCCAACCAAGAAGCATATGGGACATGAATGCACCACAAAGCTGCTTCAGGCTGCAGTTCCACTACAGGTTACCATTGCTGCAGCACCACCTTCACCCCCATCTCTAGCTATATGGTCTTACCTGCTTCCTTCTCAAACCCTCTCTTGGGCAAGAATGGGAATTCATTAGCCCTGATTTACATCAGTTAAAACTACTGTGGAGCAGTGTCCTTGGAGATCATGGTGCTTGGAAAAATGCACTTCTGAACAGCTCACCTTGTGAGCTGGTTTCTGGCAGCCCCTGTGCTATGAAGGATCATAAGTTTGCTGAAATCAGTATGTTTCTGCAAAGTATTTTGATTTCAACAAAATGGTATTTGCTAATGAGAATCCATTTCAGTGGAAAACTCCCAACTGCTCTTCTCTGGCAGGAAACTGGGGCAGGGGGGAGAATAAAAAAACCCACTAATACTCCTGTATACAAAAAGATGTTTCCAGCTAAGAAAAAAAAAAATCAAATATTTGTTCTTTTAACAGTGGAGACTTGGAACAGAAAGGAACAAGGTAATTTCACATGTTCCTGTGAACAAGCTGCTGCAAATAGCTTCCCTGGATAATAAGTAGAAACGAGTGAGAAGAAATGGATAGGGGAAGATCTATAATAGTGTAAAGAAATGTGTGATCAGCTAGGGAATTCCTCTTAGGAGCCTTGTAGAGAATATAGTATTTGCCAGACCAGATCAGACCACTGGGCCAATCAACTGCAATTTAAGCATTAAGTGTAACAGCTTGATAAATCTAGGTCAATGCACCTACACGCGGGTACAAGTTTAATACCACTTCATTAGCAGGACTGCAGCACCTAATGTGAAGCATATCTACAGGTCCTGGAAGAGAAAAAACTATTGGCATTTATAGGATTGCACAATTAAATCAATGAGTGTCTCCTAACGAGTGACCAGAAATTGGTCCCGCTTCACAATTTCTAGTCTGCAGCAGCAGACTGTGCTGATGCTTCAAATATAAGTGGAAAACAGTATTGTAACGGTCCTCTGGCCAGTAACACTGCAGGAGGAAGCTGGAAAGAGCTCTGCCTTTTTGAGCCTTTGCATTCAATCAGCCTTCACTGGAAAAGTATTATCTTAGCATGCAGTGCATCCAAATCAATCCAAGTCTTCATCAATGACTTGGACTCAGGGCTCGAAGGAATTCTAAGCAAGTTTGCCGACGCTACAAAACTGGGAGGAGCTGTTGACTCCCTCGAGGGCAGGCAGGCAGGCCCTGCAGAGAGACCTTGACAAGTTAGAGAGATGGGCGATCACCAACCGCATGAAATTTAACAAGGACAAGGGCCGGATTCTGCACCTGGGGTATGGCAACCCTGGTGGTAAATATGGACTAGGGGACAAGTGGCTGGAGAGCAGTGCGGCAGAGAGGGACCTGGGGGTCCTGGTTGATGGCAGACTGAATATGAGCCAGCAGTTTGCCCTGGCAGCCAGGAGGGCCAACCGTGCCCTGGGGTGCATCAAGCATAGCATTGCCAGCAGGTCGAGGGAGGTGATTGTCCCGCTCTACTCTGCACTGGTGAACTCATCTTGAGTACTGCGTGCGGTTTTGGGCACCACAATACAAGAAGGACAAAGGAGGCTCTACTCTCCTGAGACTATGGAGAGATGAAAAGGCTTTTTATTATTACAAAATAAAATTGACAACACTAGATCAACAGCATTAGAACCCCAGTTCCTTCACCTACAAGTGGGAAAGGTACAGTTGTTTTCTTCTCCTTCCCTGATCACCATCTGTGACTCTGAGACTGGTCCAGGCTTCCCACTGCAGTAGTCCCAGTGACACTCAGCTGTTTCAGTAAGGAGCCCTCTGCTCTGTACCATGAGCATCCATGTCTGAGTATAGCTTAGAGTTACTCTCATCAGCTGCAAGCCAGCTTGCTTAGGTGCATCTATGCTACACAATCACCTTTCCCAGTACTGCAGTTCTATCATACAGCGAACCAGCACTAATAGCAGCCTGTTGGATATTTCCAGCACAGAAAGTTGTGTGCCACCTTCCAGGTGAGCCATCATGCTCACAGAATTGCAGTACATTTGTATTTTGGCAGCCACCCAAGGCATACAGAGAATAGTAAGAAATACAGATGCACAACAGGCATAATGTGCTGTTGGGCCTTAGCAAAGTTTGGGCAAAACCTGCTTGCAGCCGAGATCCTAGCCAAAATCTGCCTCTTTGATTGCCCTGTTTTTTTAGCTCTGAAACAGCTTTCAAGGGCTGCTAATACAAACCCAGACTTAATATAAGCACAAAAAGCTCTACAGGCATGTAAAATGTCTTTTGCAAATGAAAAGTGGTCCAAGAGATCTAATCAGTTGAAAGGCAATTCTTCACTGTGACTGCCAGATACAGATGAGCTCTGCAGGACACGCTGGCTCCTGAGATGCCTGTCACATCTACCTAACCTGCACTGCCAAAGCACCATCAGACCAGGTCTCCTAAAATCCTGGCTAGCAGCCCTTCCCCAAGTGCTCCACACTCGATTTTTGTGACCTGACCCATTGTTACCCAAAATACTCCATTCACTGGAGTTAGCCCCTACAGTCCTTTGAAGATGGCTTTATCTATATAATTTTCTTGTTTTGTACTTTATCTGTCTACAGAACATGAGGTTCAAAAGCCTCCATGTGCTGTGCTCTAACATCCACAATCATGTTTTGGAAATTCATCCATGTTGGAAAAGTATCTGACTCTGAAGTAGAAACAGTGGATGAAGGGAGAGCATGCTTCTTACCTCTCCTGTAATAACATCAGTAATAATAAAGGTGGCACTACACCCAGGGAAATACTAGACTGAAGAAAGATGGCCTTGGCAATAATAAGAACAACAGTTTTCAGGCTAAAAATTGTCATCTTGCACAATACTTCTTCCAGGAAGAAGTACTAGAGGATTTTGCAAAGTGAATATGACACACAAACGAGGGGAAACAGCATGGAAGGAGCAGCAGCAGCAATGACAGGAGATGCAGAAATACAAGCAAGGATAGAGTCTGAGCACGAACACACTTGTTGTCACTCTCTCCCCTCCAAACAGAACATCTCTCCAGTGCCCTTGTCAGCCAGGCTTCTTTTATAGGTCAGATATCCTGGCATCAGTAGCAGGAAGGCTTTCATGTGCGCATATATGTGTCCATGTATGTACAGGCTGGACGTGGGACACACCAAGCAGCAACTGGAGGCAGCACTGGGATTTGGGTCCAGTGAGGGAAGGACAGGGTGGTGAGTACAAGACTAGCATAAGCCTAGATAGTGCCAGGGTCCTGAGAGCAGGATAGCGAGACAGAAAAAGGACCAAAGACAGCGTTGCACATGCGTAGAAGATTGTGGCTTGTTTCAGTGTGGCTTTGCCCTCATTCTTATCATTTGCCCCTTTTTCTTATTGCGTTTTATGCTTTCACTTTGCATGTCTCCTCAAAGTGCAGGGTAAAAAGCACTGCATTCCCCCACCTGTGCTTCACTCCCTTCATTCAAAGCTCACCTTCATCATCACCATGACATGCCAATCCCTGACAAGCCCTGAAAGGCACAGATCCTTCAACTCTTGTGCGGATGTCACCTAATGAAGACATCTATAAATATGGGCACATTAGAGCTCACCATCTGGCTGTGCCTCTTGGATGGCTCCACTCCCCACAGATCACGGGGCCTGGACACCGCTGCGGCCAACCAATTATTCCTCCATCTCCTGCTCCAGCACTTACGGGCACAGATGCCCTCAGCAACATCGCTGGCGGCCGAGACCATTCAGCAGTGTGCCATTGAAAGCGAAGCAGTCAGACCAGCCTGCATCGTGCTGCCCCTCCACACACCGTTCCCAGGGCTGGCTGCGCTGACGTGCTCATCAGCATCTTTTCCCCCTAATGGTCCAGGGTCTTGTTCTCATACCCCAGCAGCACTGCAAGGGTGATGAGCCTTTCCAACGTCCCTCCTCCTCTTCTTTCCCTGCCTGGGTACCACCAGCTTCAGCCTTTCTATCAATATCAAACACATTTTTCTCTTTTCTTGCCTGCCTGTGACATACCTTCTCTTCAGTACCAGACACAATTTTTCTGTCCACTGGTCAAAATGATAAACTAAAAATCTTTCTTTCCAGGAAGACTCAAAACCTATCATTTAATTTGCACTTGTTTATTTGGTTTAGTTTTGAGGGTGGTTTGTTTTTTTAAAACCACCTTTTCAGATTGGCTGAAAGATTTTTTATTTGACCTATATGAAACCCTCTGTCTTTTCCTCCCAAAATTTCTCTCATTTTTTTTAAAGAAAGTTTTCCAAGACTGTCATTACAAAATAAGAAACTAAAATAGCTCATCATCTTTGAATAATTTCTCCATTTTTCCCCTCCCCAAAAATGAGCATGACGCACAAAGAGTGCAAACCCTCCTCAAACCGTGTATCTAGGAAGGCAAAATAGCATTCCCACTGACAATTTTCCACTTTCCTACTTCCTTCCCCTCCCCCCCACTTTTCCCCTGTAATCTTCTGTCCATTCCCAAATGCCATCACAGGCACTAGGCCAAACTCTTGGAGAGATGCCTGCACATGGAAAAGTTCACTGAACTGCTGTGGCATGTTTTGCTCCCTGAATAGTCTATAGCCACAGGACACCTAAGAAGATTGTATTTTCTTTGAAGCGTATGAATATTTGATATCCTCCCTCCCTTCCTCCTCGCCTTAATTATTCTCTTATTTTGAAACACCAGCTTGCATGCAGTATTTAAATAAAGCTGTTTTCAGAGCCACAAGCAGCTTGAAACAGTCAAGCCTCTCTAAATATATTGC
Organism: Baryphthengus martii; assembly: GCA_013396935.1. NCBI lineage: Eukaryota > Metazoa > Chordata > Aves > Coraciiformes > Momotidae > Baryphthengus > Baryphthengus martii. The sequence goes on along the minus strand of VWZK01013450.1, from coordinate 85,673 downwards.
AAGTGCTGTACATTCTCCTGTTCAGCACATAAGCAGCAGAGAGCAAGGCACAATCTGAGGAATCCATACAGAACATGGGGTTATAGGGGTAGCCTTTCCCTTCTGAAAGCCTGGGTTCTCTCACCAGATAAATCTGTGCATATGACACAGGGTCTCAGCCAGTTCTCCAGCCATCCCATGTAAATCACTGAAGGGTCTGGCATAGTGAACTTCACTCAGGAAAGTGTCTGAATACACAGAAGGGATGAGGTGGGTTGGAACTGAAGTGGCAATGAAGGGAAAATATTGAAAGTCTCAATTTGGAAAAACAATAGCTGCTGCGGGGCAAGAGAAAATGAACACATACAGAATCTTCTGTACATAGAGTTATATATAGATAATTAGATGCATGCATACTTGTACATACATAAATATGTACAAAAAGGTTCAGAGGGTTTGGGTGACTCAGTGACTCTACAGACGTACATGGCTAGATCACACAGATCTTTGCCGAGGTCCATTGGCTACAAGGATTTAGCCTTGGCAGATTTTGATGAGCCTTCTCTATAGGATATCTTTAAGAGGATGGCCAGGATCCCATTTATCATTTGCTTCAAGTTGTGACATTGGATCACTTAAAGTTTTGGTGTCAAAGAACCACTGGACACACCGGTGTGTGTAGAGACCCATGAGGCTCTAACTGCAGGTCAGGAGGTGGGAAACTGCCTGCCTCAAGCAAGTGGCTACGCTGCTACAGGGGCACAGCTATGACATGACGCTCAGGGCTGGGTTGCTTTTGGGCAGGCGGCTGTATCCCTGAGCTGTTGTCCGTGTATTACACGGGGGAAATGGACTTTAATGAAGATAGCCACATTTGCACCAGGTGAGGGTGCTACAGACCTGGCAACTGTTCTAGCTGCTTGAGCAACCGAGTCCTGGATAATTTGGAAGTGCTTCCCTGAACAGCCAAGAGAAAAGAAAACAAAGTGTGTTTCTGCATGGGTTAGCGGAGGCCACACACAATAAATGTTTGTGCAGGTGGAGGAATAGCTGATTTCACAGATGCTCACAAGTAGGGAAAGGAGTAAATATGCATATTTGAAAACTCATCTGTCTCTATTACAAAAATGAGCCATTTCATCTTAATACCACTTTCAGCTTTGTGGAGGCTCATATCAGACACAGTAGGTAGCTAGGAGGTTGCAAAGACTGCCTGCAAATCTCAGGGCCAAGAGTCCTGAGGTTTGATTGAAGCTTCCCAACTGAGGGGGAGTAGTCCTCAAGGCCCTCTGCTGGGACTGTGCACATGACCAAAAACAGGGGCATACGATGACCTCCCAAATCTGCCTGGGGGAGAAAGTCATAGTCCTTAGCTCTTGCCGGATGGTGTATATCTGAATCAGCCCTTCATTATCATCTGCAGTAGATTTTGTGCTCTCATTACCTCGTAAAATCTCCCTGGGCATCCCTTGCCTATAAAACTTCAGCAAAGGTGAAAGCTGCTATAAGGAGGAAACTTTAACCTAACGGAGAGATGCTTGTAGAGAGCTGGAAAAGTTGCTAATGTCTCTCTGTGCTTGGATATGTTTTCTTTTTTGTGATGAGAGTTCTAACATCATATTCCCAGGCCAACGCTGCTCAGTAATTCTGGGTGAGAGGAGTTGGAATTTTAACCAGGTTGTATGCAAGAGCTAGGGGAACATATTTTTCAATGAACTGAAGGAGGTAGCCAAGTGCAAACCTTTCAAAGGCAGAGATCCTTAAAACAAGGACCTTAAACAAGTTTCACGTGCTAAGAATCTACCCTACAAACAGCTTTATATTGCAAGGACAATTCACACTTCAGTTGCCCCTTGAGATACAAGGGCTGCAAGTTTCAGGCTTTAACTTTGTACAGCCAAGGTGACCCTTTTCTCCCCCTCACGTATTAAGAGACAGGACTAACAGAATACATGTGCCAGCAGCTACAGAAAGCAGAGCAAAGACTACAGCACAATGAGTACTCTAACAGAAGCACGGAGCACAGTATTTATTTACTGCCTGTCAATGTCTAGCCTGGATGCCATGCTGCATCTCCATAGCTCATTAGACTTTAATAGGACCAGGTCATTTGAGTTGATAGGAAAAGTGGAGAAATGCAAAGTGAAAAGGAAGGAATGACCATCAGCTGCTGCAACAGTTACAGTCTAGAGTCAGCTGGCTAGTGTGCCTCACCTCTGCTTTTGAGTAAGTGGAATTAGGAGCCGAGCCACGTGTCAGGGGCTCCATACTGTCAGCTGTTAGCAGAGAGATTGATTTCATACAAACGTCAATGGGAGAAACTTTGGCAAAGGAGAAATTCCCCTCCTAGCTGCCAAGCAACCACAGCATAAGACAGAGTTGTACCAGTGACCAAATTAGCGACTCCTCGGCAAGACCCACACTGGAACACAGCTTTATTAAAGATAACAAGCTTAACATCATGGAATATTTTGAAAAGGTTGTGTACATGATAATCAGTGCAGCCCTATTTCTTCCCCTGTGCAGCACAAGGCTGAAGCAAAACAGAGTGTGCAGGTTCCCCTCGCAGGAAGCACAGTCTGTAGGAGAGGAAAGAGATCGTCTCTCTGACAGTCCAGAATGAGGATAGCAAAAAGAAAACCATTGGGGAAAATTGTAGTGTTTCTTCCCAGAGCAAGCCTAGACTCTGAAATCAGCACACAATACATAAGATTGAACATTTACAGGCCTGGGCCTGTTATTCAAGTAATCTTGGGTAGAAAACAAAACCAAATTGTGAACTTCTTGTTTACCTTAAGAAATAGATTACTGTTATTCTCCAACGTAGTTAACTGGTGTTACCTAGAGAAGTTCAGCCACAGAAGTCTTCTCTGAAACTTGTAAAAGATGTAAAATGTACTTTCTCAGAGCTTTTTCCTCTCTGCTAAAAATGTAGTGCACAGTCATTAATAATCACTCTGCTGAGTAGATGGGATGGATGCAAAGCTAAATTACATGCTGTCAATTTTTTAACTAAGATCTTTTTGCTTGTGACTTCATTCATTTTTGAGTACATATGATTTACAAAGAAGCCAACCAGACTATTGGTCTGGAAGTGAAGGGGAGAAAAAAAACCAAATGAACAAACAGAACCAGCAAAACAAACAAGAATACCCACAAACAACGCAACAACAAAAACAAACAAACCAGCCAACCATCCCTCTTCTCGATTTGCAAAGGGACAGGAACTTTCCTGGAGCCAGTAAGGAGCAAGCAACCAGTTCCAAGAGGCTGTGCTTGCTCAGCCTCCGTACAAAGCAGAATTATATTTTAAAAATCTGCCACTGCATCTTCTTTCTGGGAAGCCTCCTGGCCATCCTTGGGAAACAAAGCTGGAGAAATAAAGACTAGGACTGGAATTATATACAGGGAGCATATCCGGAAACAGCCACGGGGACAGAAGAAAGAATTTTCCCAAAATGGATCACTTTTCTTTTTCCAGGAGTATGTTTCCTCAGATTTCCTCAGCTCAAAGCACCAGTCTAATTCACACTGAGAAAGCGTAGAGCAGAAGGCAACTATAAGAAACTGCAGCATGGTTGCGGAGGTAGGTGTTATAACACATACAGCCAACATGCCAAACTCACATTTGTGATCTTGCCAGACTTGTGTGGCACAAAGCTCCCACAGAGGAGGGGGAAAAAGAATTAAAAAAATTAAAATCAAGGCAGACAGACCAAGCTCCTTGCAAGCACACACTTCATTCCGCATTTCAACGAGGAGGCTCAGGGGTGAGATTTTGAGCTTCTTCACTTGTCTCAGTGAAGAGGGTCAGGTTTTTTTCCCAGGTGGGGGTGAGCTGGGAGGGAGTGCTGGGGCACATGCAGACATGTGTGTGCCTCTGTACAGCATCTCAAGGAAAGGGGGCAGTATCCAGCTTATCCTTCTGCCTGTTGTCAAACAGATAATTGTTCTAAAACAGCTGGGCCAGACAATAGCATCCTTAATGGCTTAGCTTAAATGTGGTCGTGACTGAAATCATAATATTTTTTAATCTCCCTTTCCTCAGCCTTCCTGGAAATTCATTTTTTAATGATTGCAGTTGGCTTTAATTTTTGCTCTTGTTTTTAATTCAGATAACTTCTTGTGTCATGCATCTTCCTTCTCCCACCCCAAACACTCCCTGTAAATGGAAGGCTTCAATATTTCAAATGCAACACTAACATCAGATGTTAACAGAACACCAACAGAATAGTCTGGTTCTCCAGTTCTTGCCATCTTTTTCTATGACTGATCAAAGATCCATCCCACATACCCAAAAGGTAAGGACTGGGGACAGAGTTTGATCCATGTTTAAAGCATTCAATATAAATCCTCCCTTACCCTCAAGACCCAAGCAGCACATCTCCCCATCACACTCCCCACATGGCCCACCTTTAGATATTTTGAAGTAGCAAAAAGAGATAAAGGCAATCTTTGACACTCAAGGTCAGCTGATTGTTCCCACATGGTAACGCACCTGCAAGGTTATTTCTTGTTGCTGCATGTTTAAACAAAGGTAGGAAAAAAATCACTGTGTTTTCTCCAGAGGTTCAAAATTACGTATTTAATTGTTGCTTTTTGACAAAGAACCATTTTAGAAATCCCTGTGTTTTAGAAATATCATTGAAATTTTTATGCATTAAAATAACAACTTCTCACAAAAGAAACTTAAAACAAATCTCCCAAAATGCTCCCCTTCTACCTTTCAGAATTACATCTTCCCCCTGTTTGGGGTTCCCTTCATGAATTTCATTCTGGATTTTTATAATAGACACACAATGTGGCCATCACAATCCCCTCATCTAAATATGTCCATTTTTTTTCAGTCTCAGTTTTGTTTACATCTGACTTCACATCTCTGAATCCTCTACTTCATTTTAGACAATAGAATAAAAATGCTATAAAGCCTAATTTATTTTCATTTCCTCATACATAGCTAAAATTTGCCTCTCGGGTCCAATGCCTCCTTTTTTTTGTTGCGTATTTCACACTGAAGAAAGCAAAATTCATACCTTCTCAATGAAATTTTCATGAACTATGCATTGCCCAGTGCTATATATTCAGCAATATTAACTACTGCAGCTGTTTACATTCAGAAGGTTTCCCTCAGCTCCAGGAAGGACAAAGTTTATTTTTATACACTAAAAGAATTTGAATTTCCCAAAAATGTTATGGTCACCTTAAAACATGACTCAGCTGGAGGTCATGATCCTAGAGCAGGAGGAACATATCCATCATGCATCAATCAACTATGTCACTTGGCACTTAGGCAAGGCAGTATTTAAATGAGCCCCTCAGAAAATGAACTCCTTACTGCTAAACACCTAAATGGCTGGCCTTACAGATTCAGTCCAAATGCTTGACTGGCAGTTGCTGGGGCTAGAAGGTTAAGGATCCCACTCTCATACAGCTACCCAGTGCTCAGCATCCTGCTGTGCAAGCGAGACTTTGCAGCTCCATCTTCAGCACAAATTAGATCAGAGAGTTGATGGTTGCAGGAGCGGTAAGCAGCAAGGGTGAACTTAAGCACGACTGCATTGTAAAGTAAGATGGGCTGAAGTCTAGGGTGCTGAGCTCCATCCGATACCTCTGGGCATAATTTAAGATCCAAGATATGGCTGTTCCAAGCTTTGTGAAAACAGCTCTTCTGAAAAGGCATAACTATATTTGATTCAGAGAAATGCAAGACACATTGAGCAAGCTATAGCCATCAAAAGAAGTGCATGCATGAAAACTAAGGAGGCTGAGAGATGATTAAATTAGGAGGAATCAAAAAAAAAAAAGCAGCAACTCTTCCTCCCCACTGTGATGGAGAACCTGTGGGATCCACAGCTATGGGAGACTGTCTGCTCAGATATAGCAAGGGGATATTTTTGGGAGATATAACAACGCTAAAGCTATGCTGAACAGATGTGAAGGAGAATTCCGGACATAGGGGCCTGGAATGGAAAGTAAAGAAATGCTTTCCCCGTTCTTGTAGTGTTGTACAATTAGGTACGCACACGTTCTCCTTTGAAGCACGTCAGATGAGCTATACCATGTGCTGCACTATGCAGGGAGGGCCAAATGGACCTGATCTGATAAGGAAATTCTACTTTCCCCTCATAAGAGGGTAAATGAGAAGAAGGGAAACAGAAGGGGAAGAGCAGGAGGAGGAAGATAAAGCAAAGAGAAGGGAAAAAGGAGAGGAAAGGTATTCTAAGACAAAACAGAGCTAGAATCAGGGGAAAAGACAGAGCTCTAAAAGATCTGCTTTAAAAAGCCACAATTATTGTTTGTTCTTCACCAAGCAACAACACTGCAGACCATCATCTCTGTATCCAAATGACTGAAAGCAAATGGCAGGTCATACAGCAAATGCCTGTGCCTATCAGAGGGCACTGCTCGCCCCCTTCCCACCCCAAACGAACAGGATTGCAGTTCTCCACCATTTCTTACCACAGCAAGCAAGGCAGGGATGAGTGTTTGGTGTCACCATGGTGGCCTTCCATCAGTCAGCACTGCACCTTCTGCACCCCTGTGGCTCCAGCACACCCACTAGAGCCAGCAGCACAGCTCTCTCTGCTCCTGGCCACCCCAGGACTGACAGGGACCACGGCACAAGGTGGGAGACAGCAAGGGTGGGGAAGAGAAGGTGGTGGTTTCATATGGCAGCACCCATGGAATATCTAGGGTGGATCCAGATTACTGCACACAGACAGTAAGCCAGGTAAGGAAAGGAGCAAGAGGTTAAAAGCAACTCAGCTACACACAAGTGAGTTGCTTGCGCGGCCAAATGAAACAAAGTAGAATTAAGACCAGCTTACCCCAGTCCTGGAAGGGTTCACAGCCTTATGTACACAGAAAGCAGGGCTTGAATTAGCCATAATGCTGTCCTGTGATGCTCATAAACAAAGCTCAATTCCCCATGATTTACAGAGAACCTGGTTTAAAAGTATGGAAATGGAACCCACTTCACTCACGCTTCAAAGAGATGCAGGAGTGCCCTTAAATAGCACAGGAGAAGGGCTAGAGAGTGAGATTGTCCTCCAACAGAAGGCACAGGGAGAATTCAGCTTTGCACCATGAAAATTCAATTGCCTCATTTAGAACTTGGAAAGCCTGGTGACTCATTGTAACCTGTATTTACTGAAAGCATCACAGAAACCAAAATTTATGGTATGAAATGGGTCCGCATGGGAAAATGCTCCTAATACCTATGAAATTGTTTTGTTACACAGGAATATAATTTACAGGACCAGCTAAAAAGGAGAAGTACAACCTGCTGTATCACCATTTTTGCATGATCCTTACAATTTTGTCTCTGCTGAGGCCCAACTGTGATTGCATGGGGGAAAGAAAAAAAGCAACCAACCCCACAACCCAGGATTACACAACAGAGATGCTTGCAAGCATCTCCCACAGCCAGTCCTTTCCTTAAAGTAATTTCTGTTCAGAGATAGCATATCTCTTTACAGTTCTGCAGCTCTCTTCCTAGCAGGCCTTTCAAACACATGAAAAGAAATATCTGATCAAATATATTCCTCTATCATGGCTTTGGAAATATTAGCAAGATTTAATTAATATATAATCATATCAGCAGAAAAGAGTTAATTGAAATATTGAATAACTACAACTTTAACAGGATTGGAACATAATGCTTCAGACGTACTAAGCAGATGATTTATCCACCATGCTATACAAATTTTAGTTAACAGTTGGGCAAAGACTTTAGAGCTATTATTTTTAGCAATAGTAGGGTATTCCCTAGGTTGTGCCAAGGCCTGTGTGCTGAAAAGCATTGTGAAAAATCAGCTTATTGTGCGTTTTCTTCTCCGATTAGAAGAAAAGGAGAAAAATGTGTCTGACATTGTTAATTGGGATCTTGTGGTAATGCAGCAGTATGTGCACAGAGAGACAAACGAAACTTCAGTGAAAATTCACTGACCTTAGCCAAGATACATCCAGGGAAGAAAACGGCTAAATGAATTGATTTCTGTGACATGAAGCATGTATTACATTCCCAGGTGTCATATTAATTGTGCATGGTACCAGCAGGACAGTAGTAAGACAGGTACAATATGCCTACAGTCGCTGTTGAGGTTAAATACATAGCAAAGAGAGGTTAGCAATGAAACACGCCTGAACTACAAGCTGCCATCTCCACCTTCCAATTCTGCAGAAACTTGTTTACAGAGCTGAATTCTGCATGCAAGGTTTCTTTGCTCTAGCTATGGGCCAAAGTCTCACATGTCAATAAAAATCAAGCAAGTTGGAAAGAAGTTGACTGAATAAAATTACCCAGATGTGGAAAATCTTCAGTCAACCACATCAGCAACTTTTCAAAGATGCACTTATGTTAAATCATGGACTAGGCTGGCAGAGGCTGGTGTTTATCACCAGCTTGCAAATAGAAAATGAAGGGATGAATCTCAGATGAGATCCCAGGGAGCGGGATTCATGTTACACAATCAGCCACTCAGTAAGGCTGCACTCAGTAGCCAACTTGTGCTTATTGCAGTTTTCCCTAGACGCGTCTTTCAATTAATTCCCTCAAGACCATGCATTAGTCACATAGTTGCACGGCGTCTCTCTCCTCTTCTGTGAAACAGGAAGAATAACACTTCCTTTCCACCAGGGACATAAGCAGATAATCATCTCGATAGTTGTGATTAGACACAGTGATAATAGGGGCAAAAGTACTAGAGAGACCGAAAATGAGTGAACTGTTCTCTGCGAAAGGAAAAAAATTGATCTGAAGTGATGTGTCTGGCTTGGTATTCAGGAGGAAACTTCAAGCCCCTGCAAAAGCAAGGATGAAACACTCTGCTGCAGAAAGACATTGGATGAATTCGTGGAACTGTACAAATACCCAACATTTGTTATGTCTTCCATTCAAGTTTGTTTGGATAAGAACATTCACTTTGAAATTACTACTGGTGCATACAGGTACACAAAAAGACAGACTAAAGATGCCTGGCTACTCTCATCCCAGCTGCTCTTTTTCCTATCTGCTTTCGCAGTCAGTTCTCTTGGATCATCAGCTGTCAATTAGTAAAATAATGAGTGAAAGTCCTGTTAAAGTAAGGCCTGATCTAAACTCCCAAACGAAAGCTAAAATTGAACCTAGGATCTTCCTCCCTCTCAATATCTTTGGCATTAAGTAAAACCAACCAAACAAAAAACAACAAATGAATATTTCAAAGGACTCTTACTTATTTGGTATTTGCTCCTAGAATTTTTCATACCTCAGGTGTGAAAAATACACGAGTGTATCCCACTACACTCATTAAATATGTTAATTTAAATTTTTTTCTGGCTCAGAAGACACAGTTTAGAAAAGTTGCTGTATTTCACACGCTGATTCAAAACAGCCCTCCATGTTCTTGAAGGGTGTTCGTGAGGAGAAAGCATGTAAGAGAAAAATCACCCACATGTGTATGAAGTCCTGAAATAAGGCAGAGTTGTAGGATACCAGGATTCTTCCACATTACTGAAGCCTCATCTATTCTTTTTTTGTCCTGAATAGGCAGACCGAAACAAGCAAAAGACCAGACATATCTTTGCAGCTCTTCCTCTTACGTTTACAAAAATGCAGTGCACCAAGGCTCTTGCAGAAATTTCTCTGACAATGTCCCAATGCCACTTCATTAAATGATGCTTTTCTTCCCCAGTGTACCTTCTGTGCCAGTGAGGATCCTGACTCCAAATCCCTCACTACAGATACAGGTAGGACTGCAAGATGATGCCCTCAAAACAATGGTATGGCCCAATGCTCAAAAGAGACTACCCATATGTAAGGAAGGGAGGCAGCACCTCAGATGGAGGATAATTTGATTTTAAATATAAGATAGTCAAGACAAAACACACAGCAGAAAGATTCCTGTGTAGCTTAATATACCAAAGAGATGTAGCAGACCACTGGAGTTGGCAGAGCCCCAGCAGAGGTGCAGATATAGGAGCAAAAAAGATTTCAGACCTAATCTGGATTCCATCTCTTTCAGTTGGAAACACTGGGAAAAGCAACACCAGAGTGCAGAGAGTGTCAAACGCCAATCTTTTTTTCCAGCAGGAAACAATAATAATACAAAGTGATTTGTATCATTAAATACTACATAATAATGTAATAACTACTTATTTACTTAATTACGTATCTCTGTTCCATAATGTATCATATTTCTGTTTATTAATATACATCTAGGCTTTAATAGAAGTGAATGGTCAGTGCCTCCCTTGGGCTATTGTTAAAGTCCGCTTTCATTTTCATCTGTAAAGACTATTCATAAACAAACCATCAAATCATCTACTTGGAGATGAAAATTCTCTGTTATACATCCAAGTTTCTCCAACTGATCCCACCTGCTGTCACTGGCAATAACAATGGAGAGAGGATTAGACTTCAGTCCTGGGCAAGAATTGCTCCAGACCCAGATCTGGGAGGGGTTTTTTTGTTTTTGCTTTTGTTTGTGGTTTTTTTTTTTGGTTGGTGTTTTGGTTTGTTTTTTGTTTGTTTGTTTTGTTTTCTCCACTAAACGGCTTCAGAATAGCCCCAGCCTTTGCAAAGACAGCAGGAAGACTTTACACCAGCCTGCTCTGCTTGTGCAAAGGTAATAAAAAAACTAAAACAGCTACTGACTTAAGGGCACCTGTCCCACTGGTTTTTGCAGCTTTAGTAATGAAGCTGAGAACTAAAACCATTAATTTCATAACTGCAAGCAACGCTGGAGCTTCTGTCAGTGTTCCTGGCATTAGCCAGGTCTTCCTACTTCTGCCATGCCAGCATTAATAGATTAATTACTCCCTGTAATACTTTGTGCCACTGATGACAATTTCCAGGGAACAAACTGAAACAGTCTTTTTCCCAAGTCATGCAAAAAGCAGCACATTTAGCAGAAAAGGAACAACAACAAATCCCAAGATGAACACTACAGGACATCTGTATTCAGAATATATATGTGTGTGTGTATTCAGATCACTATGAAAAAAAGCATGAAGCCATACTTTCTTGCCCTCAAACCCTGGAGGGTCCATTAAGCCTAAGCCTAGCCATATTTACATTTGGTATGTTAACATAGCAAAAGCCTTCTAAAAAGCATGCAGAGTAGGGATATGGGGAGGTGAGGCAGTCAACAATTCCTCCTTCACTGAATGAGATCCCAAGAAACTGTTGTGCTCCTCTCCTTTCTTCCATATCATTGATATCCCCTACCAGAGAGGGGTCCTAGGAATGAAGTCTTGCAGTATTTGAGACCAGCAGTTGCACCTGACATTAAAATGCCTTTAAAACACTTGCCCCCCGCCCCTCAAACTATGGAGGCTTCTTCCTAGTCCTTCACCCATCAGTCATACACACGGGAGTTGTTGAGGAAGCTGGCTTTGACTACTTAGCACAGACACAGGCCGGGAACAGAAGTTGTAGGACTCTGCTCTCTGTGGGGTAATAATCCAGTCCAAGTATTTTGTACTTCAGCACAGCTCAATCAAACCACCCATATCAGAGACACTCTGCAGTGGGGTCTGTGAATGGGTCCTGGCTTTAAGATACTGAACACCAGGTTCCTCTAAACTCTCAAGATTCATCCTAGTGAAGACATCAACCCATCAAGTGACTTCCCACAGTCTCTACCCTGTCCTCAACTCCTCCCATGTCAAGGAGAGAAAACTTCCCCGCCCCTACTCTCCTGGCAATAGCTCCACAAAGGAAAAAGCCCCTGGGACTGAAATGTCACAGATTCCAAGGACGTGATTAATTATTTAAATTGACAAAATTACATTCTACTGGTGACATTCAACACTCTGTCTACTCTGTCTCTTGCTCTCCCCTTCCCTCCCTGCCAGCCCCCGGCAGCTCTTTCCCCCATGGACATGTGCCAGCCAGGGATCTGTTCCTTCGACTCTGCTCTCTGCTAAATGTTTTTTATTCTCAACCACCTGCCCCAGGCCCTCTCATCAATTATTAATCAAGTGATCCATGAATATGCAAATCAACCCACGCACTCATTTTATTAAATTAAATAAAAAAGAAAAAAGAGACATGGCATGTACAGCAGCAGAATAGATGATGGGGTGGACTGCTCCAGGGAAGCAGGGATAGGCTGCTTTTTAACAGAGAAGGAAGGAGTAGGATGAGATGAACATGCACTGTATACAACTAGCAAGAGGATTACTTCTAGAGACATTCACATGCACATTTTAAAGTGATGTTCTGCAGGAACATGGGGGTTGGAAGATGAGTGCATGCACATGTAAGAGGGGATTTATCCTGCAGCAAATCACAGAATCATAAAGGTTGGAAAAGAGACCTCAGTTCCTTTCTAAAAATCCTTGTCACTAGGGGTACTGTGGAGCAGAGCAGGCATTTATGAGATTGGGGTGGTCCAGCTGGCCATGCACAAGGCATTTCCCTCAGGCCCACAGCATTCAGCTCAGCAAAAATGCAGCTGTGCTACAGCCATGCAAACAGATAAGCCTAAGCCAAGGACACTGCTTCCATATAGTTCTTTTGTGTGGGAACCACTGCTGCCACCTAACTGGTTTCCATAGGAGAGGAATGAAGGAGAGTTTCCTTGAAACTGATGTCTTCCACCTGCTAACATGCCGACCCATTCTGTGCTAGATGCTGAAAAGAACTATCCCTCCTCCAACAAGTCTTCTATTTGTGTAGCACCCAGCCTCACTTCCACCCTTCCCAATACACTCCCCACACCTTTACACACAAGCTGGTCTTTCTAGATCTCAAGTCAACAGCTTTCCTTGGTGGAAAGGGTATGAGCCACAATGACACTGACCTATCATTTCCATCAGCTACAAGGTTATCTGCATCCTGATGCCAGATCCAAACAAGCAAAAAACAAAGGCCTGAAATCAGAACTTTCCTTTCTAAGACAGAGGGTAGGTCTTGCCACTCCCATGCTAAGGCCCCTTTACACATGTGGGATTTTCTGGAAAAGACACCCAAAAAGAGAGGAAGACAACAACCTGACCTGCTTTTCCAGTCCAAGTATTGTGACAAGCAGAGCTGAATAGCTTTCGGACAACTCTCCTTCCCAGTTCCTGACATTTGCTCACAAGTATCCCCTTGGATGCAGTTGGGGCTCTCCTCACTCCACACTGATACTATACTCCCAACTAAATAGTTTAGCTTTCTCCCTTTCTGTCAGCTTCATTGAGCTCCATGTCACTGGCTGACAAATGTCAGTTACTGACCTTCATGAGGGTTTGAGGGAGTTCAGTGCTGGCAGGTAGAAGGACCTCTTCTTACCCAGGATGAAGGTAGAGAGGGCATGGCTAGTGTCAGGGCATATGCTTTCTCCTCCAACAAATCTGAAATCAGTAGGTTATATTCCTACTTGTCCTAAGCATTCATACCAGATGCTAATGTTGGGGGCACACATCTCTCCTGGCTCAGCAAATCATCAAGAAAGTGTTGATAGCACAGGCAATACCATTCTTTCAAGGCAACTGACTTGTGACTCCTGAGCCACGTGCTGTTTCCAAGACAGTCACACCAAGCTGTTCTGTAGAGGCTGGGCCCTAGGTCAGACCATGGGTGCAGGAGAAGCTAAATAGATGCTGGAGTTAGAAGCAGATCCAGTTCTGTCGCATAGTAGGACTTCAGAAAGGTGCTGTAGTCATTGGATCAGGAAACTCTGAGCTCCATTTCCCCATAGGGATGTGAGGTTTGGCAGAGTTTTCTACCTCCTGATCACATGATGATTTTGAAATGCAGTTTGTGGAATCAGGAAAATCTGTTGGCTCCAGTACAGCCCAGAGCTACACACACACACCATGGCATTGCTGAAAAGAAGTCAGAGGGAAGAGGATTGCATCAGCAGCTGGAAATTACGTGCGCTCATGATTCCTTGGCCATTGCTGTGCTTACGGGGGTATCAGAGGTGGATGGGAAGAACAGCTTTTTCACTCACTGATCCAAGACTGCTGGTTCATATTGAGGTGTAATTTTGATTATACCCTCCCGCTCCATAAAACAGCTAACAATCCTGCTGGCAAAAACTCAGGGCTGAAAAATTGTAAGGCCAAGGCTTAGAAGTACTAATTTCTCAGTCATACCTGTACCTGTAAATGTGAAAAAACACCGAGATAGTCGCAATATAAGAACTGGTGCAAATGGCAAGCCCTCATCACAGAGTCAGGGACCAGAGCTGCTCTACAGCTGCTGGCTCTGGTGTTTCCCTCTTACAGCATTAGACACATCCCTTGAGCTATCCCGCACTCCCAAATTCTGGAACAGAAGCCCTACAGATGATCCCAGTATCAGGCATTTCAGTATTTCAGAGCAATGTCTGCTCCTGAACGGATCAAAGTGGTGGCACTCAGTTCAAATCCGCCCCACACCCTGTACAGGCAGCTGCAGCTCCCTACAGAAGCACATGGGCTGGGCCACCTGAGGTGCCAACAGAGTAAGTGGGAAAGATGCCAAGTGCTAGTGATAGGTGCCTGACAGGTACCCATGGGGCACAGCACCTATCAAGTGTCTCTCGCAGAGTTCAGCTTCTTGATTCCTTCAGGGCACCTCACACCCCACCAGTATGCAGCATGCTCCTCTGAGGCGTTCAGGAAGCAAGAATGTTCCTACTTCTTACCTCCTGAATGGGAGGCAAAAGGAGAAAAGTAAAGAATTCCCCTAATGTCACCAGCTAAATGTTAATTTAGAATGAGACTTTTTTGTTTTCTAAATTGCTCTTAACTGTGTGCCAGCACACAGGTAAATTGTTCTTGGCTGAGAAAGGGGTCTCTCTCTCTTCTCAGAGATTAACATAGAGGACAGTGAATGGAGCAGCAAACAAGAAAACCATGCTCCTTTTACAAATCATTCAATAGTTTCCCGACTTCTTTTCTATATATTTTTCAGCTGTAAATGAGTTTCTACTGCTCACACTAGCTGAAGGCCTTGCTTGCCATTGTTACTCCCCATTTTCTTTTTAAACGAGGTGGGGGGGAAGAAAGAGAAGTAATTTGCTGCCATGGTGACTCCAAGTGAAATGAAATCGCTGTACTTCTCTCCTGCCCCTCCAAAGGCTTACACACAGGCACACCCCCGCCCCCAGGAAATTTGCTCATTTGGCATAGGGATGCCCATGCTTCTCTGGCTCAAAGGAATGACTCCTCTAATGACTGTCCTCTTCCATTGTAGGAAGGTAAAAATACCTCACCTCGTTCTCTATCTAGAAGAAAAGCTTGAAGTAGCCTACAAGAAGGTCTAACAGCCCCCTCCAAAGCTTCCAGTGTAGAAACAGTGCCACAAATGCAAACAGGGTGAATGAACCTGTATGTCACTACACCTTGGTCCATCTGCAGTTAACAACACTGGCAGCATAGGTCAGATGTGTACATGGTCTGGATATTTGCACATTCTTCTGCAAAGCAGTGCCAAGAAAAACCTTTTAATACAGCTAGTGCCTTAGACCACAAAATCTGCTTCTTTCCACAGACAGAAATGTCACAAGCTACACACGCCAGACAAATGTCATAAGCAAATGTCTGTCTCACACGGAGCAACTATTTCCCTATACCCCTTTCATATACCCCTCTTGGTAAACAAGCATTTCCCAAAAGTACGCAGTCGAGGTCTTGGTTTCAGCTTTGAGTGGTGGTACCAGTTCACGTATATTTGGGTTGTTCTAGCTATCTAACAACCTACTGGATTTTTTCCAAGTCTTCCCTTTACATACAAAACAGGAGATAGATTATTTAAAAAAAGGAAAAAAAAGGGGTTTGCCCTCTTAGTTGCATGGATTTTTGCATTCTCTTTTCACAAAGAGAAAGGGAAGGCTTACCAACTCTTTATCAGTTGTTGCTGCTCTATCCTCATAAAGCATCTTTCTCATTTCTGCCTAAATACCTTGCTCAACTACTCTGTATAAATTCTCCACGCTCCCTTCTTTCCCAGTCTTACAAGTATTTCCATGTTTATGATGCCAGTGAGAGAAAGGAAATCCTAAATTCAATGCTGTAGAAACAGAGCCCTTAAACACCTTAGGTTTAGATTCAGAATGGCTTCCCTTTATCTTAAAAATCAGTGGTAAGACCTTGTAGCTGGTAGAGAATTTAACACTCACTGGCATTCTTCATGCTGTAAGGAGTGGGAACATGATTCTCTCTTCTGGGATTAACACAACCTGTCATGTTCTCTTAAAAATACAAAGGCTTCACCTGCAGTGGAAGGTAGTCTACTGATATAATTAATAATCATGTGATAGATGAAAATATCTATTTGTTTGATTCATGTATCTTGAGTATGAGGAATGTGAGACTTATGCCTGCTGCCTTTGCTTTAGAAGTTTAATTTACTGCCTCTGTGGAGAAATAGCAGTCTTTTCTCTCTCCCTCTCCAAGATTCTTGCAGCTTGTTATGGAGGAGGTGTACACACTCCCTTACAGAGACTGATTTAAGTCAGTGGTGACACAAAAGCATGGGTGCTTCTCCAGATGTCCAACTTGAAAACATGTTGGAAGAGTCTAATCCCTAGAAAGCACAGCAAGAACTGCCAAAAAACAAACACTGCTTTCTTAACTTTCAAGTCTGGGGCTCTAAAAATAGGGGCATTGATAACAAGCAGTACTGGAAATCCCAGTCTCGCCCCAGCCTCCTCCCCCCATGCCCCAGAAATATCACTGATGCATAGTCTAAAACAACAGGACTGCATTTTAGAATAATTAATTATACTGTCACTTGCACATAAAAACATTTAACAACTCAAAAAAAAAAGACATTTGTGACCAGTAGGTATCCCAGTATAAAGCATGACTGAGAAACCCCTATATGAAGATACCTCGTTATTGCACTGTAACAACTCACATTTCTGCCATGAGTTCGCTAAAAAAGGTGGAAGGAATTCTTTCAGGAAACCTAGTTACAGATAATAAATTTTAAAATTCAGCTAGCAGGATGGGAAAGGAGAAATCAGTAAGACCGCCATTGTTTGTGGCACTTAGGACAGATAAAGGAAGTTCCTGCAGGGTCTCTGAACTGGGTGGGAATGGTCTGCTGGAATGGGTCCTAAGGACATTCTCTCAAATGGGGAGCAGAGCTTCCGGTGTTCTGCAGTACCTATCCTTCATATTGTACCAGCAACGTCTGCTGAAATCTTCACATACCTTCTGGAATACAGTCCAGAGGCAGAGCCTTCAGTGTAACTCAAGAACACATCCCAGGTGCCAAACGTACTCACACAACCCTTTTCTATCTGTAATTTCTAGGACATAAAGAACCTGAATTGAATTAAGTCCATGGAATGGCTGCTATGGAATAACCTTTCAAAGAAAAGATTTGTTTTAGGCACAATTTTCTGAAAGATTTTTTTTTAAGTTTTCACTTCCTTCAGTCCTGAAAGTAATTAACCTTCAATGGCAGCTAATTATAAGCTAAGAGAAATCGGAGGCTGCGTGGTTGTCTGTTTGGTGCAAGCTTGGCAAAGTGTTTTTTAATTGGAAACCCTCTTTGCCATGTGCATTTTAATCCATTTTGCACTGTATTTATTGTTCCAGATTCATATTATATCCAAGACCTTTGATCTAATGACAGAAGCTCATGTAGAGAAAAAATATTTTAACAAACAGATATTAGAACTACTGAAGAGAGAAGGGAAAAAACAGGCAAGAAGAGAAAGCAGGAATGGCATGAGATAAAGTATGTCCTGAATACTAGATGCTGATCTCTCCTTCCTTTTCTTCTGATATGTGACTTCTGCAGGAGCTCTCCAACCCACAGCTGTTGCTACAGCATCACTTGGCTGATGGCAGATACTAATGAATAGCAGTCACCAAAGACCTTACAGAAACAAGCTTCCTATTCCCATGGTCACCCACTGGGAAGAAACACTCAGAAGGTACATCCTAAACACAGCTCTTTTATGCAGTTGGTAGCATGTTAGGAGCTGTGGGCCAAAACTTTTGCAATTCTACAGTTGGCCACGATTGCAAGTCAAGCTTTAGTACATCCTCCAAGGCAAGCACAGGCGAGAGAGTTTAGAAACTTGAAGCTGAGAATCATCTCAGACAATGCACAACTTGAACTATAGGGTGTAAATTGGGAACAACTGGGGAAATGGACCCTAATTCCATGCCTGTAATTCCAAATGCATGCAAGTTCACCTTACTGTACTTTAAATGAATCGAAAATGTAGAAATACACCAACAAAACCCTATTTACTCCTTGCTCTTTAGTCAAAGCATCAACTCCAGGCTGAACCCTCTGTCACACTCCCCGATACAGCCTGTATTTTCTTTGCAAGATCTCACCACTCTGTAGTTGCCAAGAAAAGCCCAAACAATCTGTGGCCTGAAGTGGCAATGAAATGGCTCAGAGAACAAGATTTCTATGTAAACAGCAACAGTGGCTCTCGGCACTGGAGTGGTTGGTGGGTTGCATGTGATCCAATCCGAACTGGCATTCCCCGCTGCTAGCGAGTAGTTCTTGCCAACTGCCCACCTGGCTTCTGCAAGAAACAGCTTAGCAGGCACTAGATGTTTGGCAAAAGACTCTGTAGATTAATTGCAGTAAATTTATATGATACACTGAGCACCAACCACCTAATCTACATTTACCAGCAGCAGGGATACACCAGGAGTGAAGGGCCAGGTATATCCAGCAGCTCTTCCCAGAATTACTCAGTGTAACTAGAAGAGCTAATAACACATCCTTACCTCCTCCCTTAAGTAAATTATCCAGCACACATCCCAGTACTTCCCATAAGGAAAACTGAGAAGTAATTATCCAGCAAAACAGCATTTTGCTTACTGTCTAACACCATCCTATTTCTGCTTAGGACTATATCACTCCACATGAACTTTCAGAAAAAGAGATAATTTTTTTTGGTGAGCCCCTGTGCTGAAATTTATTTTTCTGCTTCTGAAGTCACTCCTCTGTAGGCTCACACAAATTCCATGAAAAGAGCATAAAAAGCAAATAAGAGACCAAAGCAGATGGAAGGATACCAGTGTTATCTGTAAACCTAAGAAGGAAATACAGGCAGCGTAAAACAAAAATGAGTAAAATTGTTTGTCAATAAGGCAACAACCAAACGTATTACAGGTGCCATTTGTTGATCTTGATGGTCAGGAAATAGTTTCCTTGAGCCTTGGGAAAATAACTAACTATGTAGAACTCAGTGATATTTTCATAAGTGCAACAGTGCTTAAGACTCATGAAATTCAGTGAAACTAATGCCCTAACTTAGGCCTTGCATATCATCTGTTTGGAAAAGTTCATTCAAAGGTACAAAACGAGCCAGAGCACCAATGCTGAAGATTCATGAGCTCTTTAAATACACAGCCAGGTATCATGTTTTGCATATTTTTTGGAATATTATCTTCACACCAGATGCTGACATAGGGTCATAAAGTGACTGATAGGCTCTGGACAGGCATCTGTAGAACTGCCTCAAACAAAACTCACCCCTGAAAGGTTGACCAAGAACTGCTTTATGGGGGAGATTTCTAGAAGCGCAAATGGCCCTTAGGCACACTGCTTCCACCAACCTACAATTCCTAAAATACTAAGCAGGTAATTTAGAAGCCAAAGAGAAAAAAAATATTTGCAGAGCAGTTACTTATAACTATACATCCACTCCCAGTGCCTCTTTGTGATTCATTAATAAAGAAAACTCAGACTAGCAGCTGTATTCAAGAAACATTGCAGCAAAGTCCATCTGAGCACCGACACTAAATATGCCATTAGTTGTCACTGTGCAGATTTGGGAGTCCTTATATTGCTAGGGTGACATCCATCTGGCCACTTTAGTACTGTTGCAGCAGCACAGGGTTGCAATTTTTATAGCCCTGTTCTCCCACATAAACTCGATACATCAGCCTGTTTGAGGTGAAGATGTGTTCAGCTGAATCATGGCTGCCCAATACCTTGTCAAGACAGCTCAGGTGGTCTCGTGGAGACCTTTCCCTTTGCTCCCTCTGAAAACACACAGGAAGACAGAAGAAAAAAGTGAGCAAGAGATGAAGGGGTACGTGATTACAGACTATAAATTCATCAGATGGGTAAGCAACAGTGAGGAAAAAGAGCTCTTTAAACTAAGAGATCATGTTGACATAAGAACATATGGATGTTAACTGGCGATGAATACACTTAGACTGGGAATTAAAAAGAGACTTTTAAATCCTCAGAACAGTGACATTAGACAGGGACCTCCAGTTTCAGTATTAGAATAAAGCCACCTCAATCATGTCGCAAATTTATGAAAGGAATATTATACAAGAATGAGAGATAGCTCAGATAAATCCAGAGGTTTCCATGCATCCTATGCTGCAGTAAGAACCATCCCACAACACCTCGCAATGGGGCAAAGTCGCCTCGTATCAGTTGTCTGGAAGGTTTTTCCCTTGATCAGTGGACTATGTGCAAATACCTGGAACATCTGAGCAACCAAAACTGGTTTTTATAAGACTGTTTAATAGGTCCAGAATGAACAATTTTTTATGTTTTTTTATGTTTTTTTATGTTTTCAAAAGCTGCTTTCAAAAAACAAGCCCTATTTCAAAAAAAGTCAAATGCCCAAGTCCTTTGATTTTCAGGAAGACAGACTCCTGAGCAGCTGAGGTGCTTTTGAGAGTGCTGTCCCTAAGTCTTTAATGTCATTTTAGGCACGTTGATTTACTCTCCCTTTGCTGTCATACGACATAGTTTTGTCCTATACCATATTGAAACCAGTCTCTTGAAACCAGTCTCTAACCTTTTGATTCTAATGGAGCTTGAAATACTAGGATAAATGATAAACTTTGCTTAGTTTTGTTCACTCCTTTCTGTATGCATGAGGGTCATGGGCCATGTAACAATGTAGAAAGATATAGATAAAAATCAGAACGATTTGCTCTTGAGTTCAGCACCACACCTAACCCAGACTTTATGAATTATACACTAAATGAGAAACAGAAAACCACAACATGTTTTTGTACAGAATCTGGATAATTTAAGTTCCCACCTACTCTCTTCAACCAGTAAATGAGGTGCCTACTTGAGTAAAGAATGGATTTCTTATTTTATTTTAATAAGACTTGAAAAAAATTATTACAAGGTTGTAATCATGTTGTCAGATCACGTCTGGATTACAAACATTTTGCTGTTGCCAACATGCCAGGTAACAACTCTTCGCTGCTAAGTTAGAGATTTGAATCACTAACTAAACACTTCAGCTGATGCAAGTGAAGTCACTGGTGATGGATAAAGTCTCCAGCAGAGTAGCTAACCACAAAAAGTTATCTGTTAATTCTACAAAATTAACTTGTTTACTTAATCTGACAACATCATAAACACTTTAGACGTATTCCATTCATACATTTTTTTTCACCTAAGGCAGACAGTGAGAGGCAATCTATAAGGCTTACTTGTAAAATGAAAAATTTGACTCAAAAAATAGCAAGCAATACTGAAAATGCCCCACACTGGTTATTTTAGTCTGAACAAGGCTCAAAATATGGATCAACAGTTTATTCTAAAGAAACAGCCTGCTTACCCATTTCAGAAGCACGTATCTCAACACTAGCTGAGATACCCATGCTCTGCCTTTTATCACCTACTTGGGGTCAATAGGCTGACCCAAGACGACACATGTTTGCAGTCCAACCTGGACTGCATTTTGGTCTCGCCGTTTTACTCTAGATTTACTATACCTTCAGCAGAACTGAGTTGTCACAGTAAAGGAAAGGACAGCTGCCATATGGAACATTACGTTTCTGATGAACGCAAAACCTCCTTTGGAAACCCAACCACTCTGCTAATATCCTATCCCATATGAACATACCACCTTTCTTGCCACCTAACAACAGTTTCTTAGTGTTTTGCAACCTATATATTCCATCACTACTATAAATAAAGCATTGCCATGTCAGGATCATATTAATATAACTTCTCCAAATAACTGTACCTCCTCCTCCAGAACACATATTACTTGCTACCTCCTCTAGTAGTTATAAAAGCAGTGGTCAATGTTATTTAGGTTACGAGATGCTCTGATACCTGGGCGTAAGTTGATGGATGCTAACCAGTTACAACAAAGTATTGGTATTTACTACATCTACTCTCAACAGCATCAAGATGTTTAACAGTGACTAGGACTCAGAACAAGCTGTGCATGTCTCGTTATCTCTTTCCTCTCCTCCCAGCTTTATCAGAGGTCGGCACATGACAGTGACACCACTAGGTAACTTGGACTGGCAACAAAACTATCATTGTAAAAAACATTCAAGTAAAATTAAATAACTTACCATTACTTTAAAGACACTCAGGAGAGGATTAGAAAGCACAGACTTACCTATAAAGAAAAAAAAGGAGCAAAATTACATAATGAGCAAATGCAAGAACAGGTCTTCAACAATTTGCTTTCAGAGATATGACAAGTTTTGACAGAATACCAAGAAAAGCAGCACTAGTTCTATGCAGTGATAGCCTCCTGAATCAGAGAGGACCAACTTACCAGGGGATGCTAAGAACAAGGGTTATTTTAATCACACTTACAGGCATGCTCAGAACAAAAGTGTAAATTCCTGCCCCAAGGAACTTACATCCTCATTCAAGATTAGCACATCAGAAGGTAATCACCTGGGGAGCAGGAAAATAATACTACTTTCATATTTGGCTATGAGAGCATCAGACAAATCTTAAGGATTATGTGGAATGCTTGTTAGCTGTCATAAGGGAGCAATTAAAAAAATTTACAATAAATTAGTTCTGAATTGGCTCTAAAACGTGAAGGGGGGATATTTCCCTGGATTATTTTACATGCAGAAAAAGTAGTATGGAGTTTTGCAACATTATTAACCACATAGTTCTTAGCAGTTCCCATGTACCACAGTTATACATCAAGGATCCATGGTGCTAAGTTATTGTACAAACAGAAAATTAAAGTCTGATTTGTTTGAAGGAGTTGCAAGGTCTTTCCATTAAGTTTCATCAAATGGTGATTCTTGATGGTGATGTTACAAGTATCATCAAATGCAGCCGAAAATCTCACACTCTTGGGCTCCCTGCTCCGGTGCTCTCCTGTCCTGCCACTGTAATCCACTTTTTAATTTTCATGCAGTGATTTTGACTCCCTCCCCAGGCCCATTCTCCCATTCAGTGAACTGTCACTGCTGTCCTTCAGAAAATTACGCCTTTACTTGCCAGAAAGAGCTGTGCTGAGCACAGGTATCAGCTGCTGTGCAGAAAGCCTAAGACACTAACACAATTGTGTGAGGATGAATATTTCACACATTATCACTGCTTCACTGGTACTTCTAAACACAATATAAAAAATAAAAGCTCATAGCACAAAATACAATGAACCACTCGTATAATATGTTTATTTGGCTTAAAAAAAAATTAAAAAAATCTTATTTTCAGGGGAGCCTGATCCAAAATCCATTGATGTCAATAGCCCAGAACAGAAAGGAGCAACAGATTACAGTAAAGAGATTATTCAGAAAAGGAACATCACTTTTGTGTCATATAGACCCACATCAGCAAGCCTTGATCCTTGCTTGCATGTAAGCCTGACTCTGCTTACAGACATCTGAGCAAGCTTGTTGACATAGGGACTTCAAGATACATGAGTCCCTATTCATTTGCACAGGAGGTACCACAACACATTGCACCAGCTCCGCTGTCTTGCCCATAGTTATCCACGTATCCACATAGTCAAACTATGTGGATATGATCATCACCAGTGGGGTCAACAAGGTGGCTGCTCCCAAATAACATTCACCCAGGACTCTTCCAGTCTTTCTGGTATCTCCATTAATCATCAACACAACTTCATTTTCCAGCATGCCCTCCACACAGCCAGCACCACCCACCTCAATAGGATGAAACTTATTTAATGGAGGTCTCAGTAAAAAGGAGCAAGATCAGTTGGTTCATTTCAAGAGGACTGGTTTAGAATTTTTTTTTCAGTGAATTGTATGCAAGATTGAAAAAAATTTGCATGCAAAGACAGGAAGAATAAATATCGTTATTCAGAGACAGAAAAGCAGGCAACACTTAAAATATTTGTTAACACCCTGAACCAAGTCATATCTCAAACTATGCTTCAAAAATGGCATTGTGGATATTTTGAACAGTCCTCAGTGCTCAATGCATACCAGAGTCATTGAATAAATATTCATAGATAATTTGTGAACTGGATAAAAAATTAAGCTTCTTCCAGTGAGCTTAGACTCACTGACATAGGAACAGAAATAACATCACATGGCATCAATGATCCATCAAATGACACAGGAAATTAGGATCAGATATTCAGAAAAAGGCATTCTCAAATAAACTAGAGGCTAAAATTCAGTCACACAAACTGTTAATCTAACAAGTGAGAAAAATGAACAAATTAGTATAAAATCAGTCTGCTCCCAGATAACTTACTGAAGAAGGGCAAGAATACATTTTGGTAACACATTGCTGCCTGCCAACAGCTCACCCTGCTCTAACTTACAAATAGAGCAGGCTGACATTAACTGGGAGTAGCTGATAAAAAAAAAAAAGAGGGAGAATGATGAGCAGTAGGGAATAAAATACAAATGCTCTGGAGAATCTCAGGCTGCCTGGTAGCTGCTATGTGCTCCACGGTGCCCCAGAGCTAACCAACCAAAATCCTCTCACAGGGAAGTATTTGGAAGTCAGATTGCCGCTCTTTGACTTGTGATACCCTGAGAAGTTTCAAATGCTCCACATTGCGCTTATTCCCAGTAAAGTAGTAACAGGCGGAGACTTTTATCCTCTACGAGGCTGCTTTATGTGTTCTTCAGGGAAATAATCATGGAGAAGCATCAACGTATGAGAGAATGATAATGTTCCTATTTAGGTATCTGAAGGGAAAATCCTGCTTCTAATCATGGCTATGTAGCTGAGTGTTGATAGTGCCAGGTGTGGGCATGGCCGCCACTGTCTTGTGTGAAGCTGCTTAATGAGGTTCAGTGTTTCGTGGGCAGAAAGAGCCCGCTACTCTGATGGCAAAAAAATAAAAATAAATCACATGTTCCTGCCTTGCAGAAAAAGGAAACAGAGACTAAGTCTTCCTCTGCTTACACTGCTCAAGATCCTACCCACTTTGGTCAGGCTGCAGCAGATACGGCCCCCACTGTAGGTGGTTGTGCTCTGAGGTTTTACGCAAAGAGCGACACTGGATATAATGAACCAAAATCCCAAAGCACAACTTTCACCATTTTCTTCTCCTTATCACCACTCCCTGCTCCTGCTAAACTCTTTGGCCTTCCATATAGCTCTACCTGTCAGTCACTCAAGACATTTGGTCCGGCTTCTGTCTTAAGGACTCTCAACAATAGGCAAACAGAATAGCAGCTTAGCCAGCTCAGCAAGGGAGATTATTCAAAAGGTTAATTACTGAATGAAACAGAAATAGGAAATGGAGGGGGCAATGGGAAAAGGGATGGAGAAGGGAGGGAGAGAGTGAATGACTTTCAGCTGCTAAATCTGGCTTACCAAATCCTTAAAGTCCTTTACAATTTAGGCTGAACAAGGAGGGGACAGGAGGGGGATGGGTTGTGTTGTTCACTCACGTGTTTGATAAAACCTCAATTATGTTCCTCTCTTAATCCTGTGTCATTAGGAGCAAAGTGTACATCGGGAGACTATTTAGATACGAACGCCTGCAACCTCACCATCCGACCTGCTGACTTCTCCTTTCTTCCTTCTGCTCTCTCCTTGTTGTTGGAACCAATTATATTTAAAGATGTGATTTTTTTGGCTAGGCACTTGGCCTCCAGTGCCAGGGGTACCAACCAAAGCAGCCTGGCTGGAGAACCTTACAGCCTTTTTTTTTTGTGTGTGTAAAGGTCATTATTACTATAATAGTTGGGAATGAATCTGTCTATTCAGAGCTTTTTAAAAGAAAAACAGAAACTCCAAAACACAACAGAGGCACATTTTCTATGCTGCCTCCAATCTCTGTTCTCACTGGAGCAGGAAGAGCCTGGTTGCTGACTTCAGTAGGAAAGAAGCATTGAGCCCAAGTGAAGAATCTTATAATACTAAACCAATAGCCTCAGAAAGCATCCAAGTAAATCCAAATGTAAAGCTAATACCTCTTTTCTCCCTGCTGGTAGAAGGAAAGAAAACTAAAGGGAACAACAGTCTGTATAATTCTCTCATCTTTAGCCTTACAACAAAGCCAGGCAGGGCTTTGAGCACAATTCAGACGTGATAGAAAACCTTGGATCAGGAGCATCCAATGCCACACTGAGGAGTCCAGCATGGAGGCCAGAGTGCAGCAGCGCTGCCACTTTGTCACCTCCTCAGTATTCTTCATTACCCCAAATCTGTGCCTGCATCAGTAGTTCAGAGATGGCTGCATTTCAATGACATGAAACAATCCATACGTCATTTATATGTCTTGCTGTTAAGAGATCAATACAGGCATCTCTTCTCATTATGCTATAATGCATGATGAGCACAGTCACTATCTTAAAGTCACTTGCCAGTACATGACATAATGAGCCCCACTTTTTGTCCTCTGGACACTGTTGCATAAAGATATTATGAGAGTTCACAGGCAATCAAGTTGGTATTTTCTATGGATAAGAAGCACCAAAGTGAAGGAGGCCAAATAAACCTTTTCTCAGCTCTTCCTCAGCACTAGTTTTGCAGGTTGGTTTTGATATGATGGGGGACTTTGGGGGAAGGGGATGAGGGAGAAGAATAAATAATCAGATCACGTTGGGAGCCTCTACAACTTTCTAGAGAGGCATAATGTTATACTGCCTTCTGAAAATGAAAAATCTACCTTATTGCTTATTAAAATTTAGGCAAATCATAAGGTGAAGGGGATAATAAATAACCTTGAGGGAAAGACACTTGGCAAGCATAAGTTCCAAAGCGTCATGGGCAAAAGAGTCTTGACTTTGGGAATTTCATTTAATTTGATTTACTGCCAATTAACATAAACTTTTATTTACTGATTCAGGCATCGAAAAAACAGAGATGACAATTAAACACTTAGGTAAACCTCTTTCTTCCTAGCTCCTCAGACTCCCCTGCAGTTCAGAACATCTTCCTACACACACACCAGCCGGTGTCCCATTCCCTTGTTTTGGACACACATTACACTCACTCCCTGCAAGCCCTTTGGGTGCGGTGACAGCTCAGGCGACTGGGTTGGTACGCAATGCTTTCTTGCTGCTGCTGCTTATTTCTTAGTGTTTTCTTTCTCTGCTCCTTTCTTTTTGTTTGTTTCCTCTTCTTCAGCCCAGGTCCTCCCCAGGCTGTACTCCTTTTCAAGTATCCCTGCTCCAGTGTGGGTCACCCTTGGGCCACAGCACCTCACCCACCAAAGCACCTCCCCTGTATCTGCTTCTGTGTCCTTTCTCATGCATCCTCACATCTCCTCCTGTGTCTACTTTGTTTTCTTCTCTCGCATTTCCCCACACATCCCCCACAGAAAGGCTGGGACACTTCTGACTGGCCACTTCCCAATTACGGAAAAATTTCCATCAAAAATTATACTGGAGTTGGCAGAAAGCTTTCCCTCCAGACACCCAGGCTGTTGTTGTCTATCTGCATAGAGCTATCCACCTTTAATGGTGGTGACTCCAGCACTTCGCATCAGCACAAAATGCCATTACGAGGAGACGGAAAACCACGGAGGTATGGAGCATTGCGAGTGACCATTAGGTACAGCTAATCAGATCTTTTCCATACCACCTTCCAACTACGGTTCTCCAGCCACTGGACCATTTCATGCTGACAGTAGGAAATATATTTTCACAGATTGGGTGATGCTCAATCCTTCCTCCTTGTTTACCCTCCCTCTCTGCTAAATATTCTGGCTGCAAGTGAAGTAGTAGATGGCCATATTCCTCAGCACAGCTTCCCTGAGTCAGAGTCCACCTCCACAAACTGAAGCTCTTTTAATAGCACTGTCGATGAGAGATTGCATATCTAGTTAAGTGCTATTCAGATGCACCCACAGACATTCACTGCTTCAGAAACACATCTCTTCCTAATAATATAGTTGGCTACATTATCTTATTTGACACTAAAAACTTGAGATGATTGATGGTAGTTTAAATTCTGAATAGACAAAAATTATAGAGCAGCTTTATAATCTCTTGCATTAGTGCCCTGGGGAAATGGCTGAAGTCTTTATCACATTCAAAGGACAGCATGACTGATGCTAAACCTCTACCCTCCCAGCCAGACCAGCCTTCCATGAAGGTCTCAGGCAGCCTGGTTGGGAGTCTACTTACAATAGCGACTGTGAGGACCTGGCATTTGATCATCAGGTACCATGCTTTTCATCTTCCCTGACTACCACTTTGCAGTATTTCTAACTTTCTTGCAACTAAGTCAGGATCAAGGAACAAAGAGAGAGGAAGGATGATGAAGGGGAAAGAACAGAGTGAGAGACTTCCCTTTACGTTGCATATAAACAACTATCCTGCTGAGAAGTAACGCAGTGTTTGCTTCCCGGACACATGAATACTGTACAAGAGCTGAGAAACTATATCCTAACAGGTATGGAAGAGTGGTTCAAGAACCTGCCCCATGGGGAAGAGCCAATGTACTGGCAGCCATAACGAGTAGATTCGAGGAGGATTAGCCTTTTATAACATCCCTGGCAAGAGCAACATTCATCACTTGAAATAGCACTGCGATTCTTAAATACCAAAATAAAGGGAGCAGGAACTTACACTCACTCTTTGCAGTCTCTTTTGCACAATTTGAAAGAGCGGTCCAAATCAGTTCTTTTAACTAAGAAAAAGATTTGAGGAGCAAATGGAGCCTCTCATCAGGAGAGAAAAGGGACAAGGAAGATTCAAGACCTCTCACAAGCAGCTCACATTGATGACAGTATCGAGTCCAGGTGACTGTAGGAGACAGGAACAGAGAGATGGACATCAAGCTGGAAGCCTTCTTAAGGTTGTTGCCAGGGTACAGTGTCTCCACTGTTCCCTCCCTTCAACTCATGGTCTCTCACCAGAAAAAACCATTTGTCTCAGCCTCCAACTCCCCTAATTCTTATGGCAATAAACATCTCTACAGAAGGTAACTCTCCTTTTCCCCTGAGTACTTGTAACACAACAGTTAGTGAAGAAAGAACACTACATGGAAAGCAGGTATCTCTAAAGCAATACTCCCTTCTATTCACACCCTTCAACAAATATCCCTGTTGAATCAGCTCCTTTTCTCATCCTCCACAGCTTGTGTATCAAGTTTGCTTCTATTAATCCATACAGAAGTCTCTTTAGCCTGGGATTCTATCAAGAAAAAAAATAAGACAATTGGTCCCATCTTGAGCATTGCAAAAGCCTCCTTCCTAGGTCCGAGTCCATCCCAGGACAGAGGTATCAAGACTTCTCCACATAGTAAATGGTGGCCTTCACGCTAAGCTAAATGAGCCAGTAATTCAGGCAAAAAAATCACAACAGTTCATTTGAGTCCATCCAGCTAAAGCTCAGTGTCCCAGGTTTTGACAGACAAGTTGCTGCCCAGCATTTTGAGGGGGCTTTTGCACCATGATGTCACAGTACTGATGCATCCCCTTGCCAGGGTATACTAAACAAAGTAAACTCTGATTTGCACACCCATGAATTAAACTTTGCAATGTCCCTAGCAGAAATAGCAGTAAAGGGATGCTGACAGAAAAATGCAGAAATCAATTCTGCATCAAAACTGCTGAACCACTCAGTTTCTCTAGCTCAAGGCAGCAGTAGCCAATGGTGTCAGATGAGGTTACTACATATGGTCCCCCGTCTCACAGCCTGGACAACACTGTCACAAGAGGGACTGCAGACAGTTAATTTAGTCAGTCCTCTAAAAACAAACGAACCAAAAAACCCCACACAACCCAAAGAGTAAATACTAAAAAGCTTCCTTACTACCTGCTAGCCCATGGACAGCGTTCAGCTAGGGAAGAGTAAACCACGGCCTTATCACTGCTGACTGCATCAAGTAATGTTCTTAAAGCAGCACCACCAACCGCAAAGTCAATACAAAATATACCACCTGCCTACATAGTTTTCAGCAAGCTTGACAGGGAGAGGAACATTTTTCCTCCCACATTCAGAGGAAAATATCATCTCCTTGTCTGTCTCTATCCATCTTTTGTGTCTTGCCTTTTAATTAGTTTATGTATGTTTTGGTAGCGAGAACCATCACTCTGATTCTGCATTCACACAGGGTAGAGGGTCTTGGTTAATGGCAAAGTCACCTTAATGGTGCTTAGATAAGAGCCATCATCAGCCGGCCTCAGTTTAGCAGCTTCACCACTACTTCATTCTGCCGAGCTACAGCTCCCCTCTCCCCTACCTTTGCCGGCAGGCTGTGTGGTTTAAATGTGCATTCTCCACACGTGCTGGGACTTGAAGAGTGCCTCTATGTACCACAGCATCACTCCCCACCCCAACCAGCTGCCCTTCTGCCCCAGCGCATACCTCCTTCCCCTCCTGCGATCTCACTCCTGATTAGTTGCATGCTTGCGATTAAGTCCCTTTTAATAAATGACTCCTATTAAACTGGATTCCTCTGTCACTGTGAGAGACATAAAATTAAAAACTGTCTGTCTTTAATCATGCCAGGCTTCATCTCCATCTCTCAGGCTCCATTTATCAATAATTAATATAAGGAAGACTGAAATCCATTTCAATTTCAAAGACCCAAATGTTACATTTTTTAATAAAAAAAAAAGAAGAAAAAGAAAAGAAAAAGAAAGAAACCACCATCACTCCCAGAAATGGCGACAGCCAGACTTACACACGGGAAAAGAGAATCTGGCAGCACTACGGCAACCTCAAAAAGGAGAAAGGGGCTTGAAAGTGACAAGCAGCTCTCCTCATGGCTTTGTAACTGTAAATTTTTCCTCTCAAATACTCCCACATAGAGGAAGAATCCCAGTGGTCCCCAGGTCTACAGAGATCTGCACTGCAGCTCATGGCCTTATTTCTCTTGGTTTTACCAAGCCCCTGAAGCTATGACAAACCAGCACACCGCATTAACCACTCTGGTATCACCTTTTAAAAAATTGCCAGCTCTAAGATGCTCTAAGGGAAAGTCACAACCAGCGCTTTCCTACAAACACAGCGGCAATACATGGCAGGATTTATAGGGATGAGCAAGGATGTGAGGAGGCCAGTTACCAGCCTGGTTCTTATTACATTGCTCTATGAAGGACTAGAATTGACATTAAAATCCTCCTCCTTTTTTTCAAGTGGTTCCGCTCTTTCCTCTGACTTTTTATCAGTACATAGCACCAGCATTTCACAAAAATCACAGAATGGTAGGGACCTCTGGAGATAATCTCAGGTAACCATCCTGCCAAGGCAGGTGCACCCAGAACAGGCTGCACAGGAACGTGTCAAGATGAGTTTTAAATGTCTCCAGAGATGGAGACTCCACCACTTCTCTGGGCATCCTGTTCCAGTGCTCTGTCACAATCAAAGTAAAGAAGTTCCTCTTCCTGTTTAGATGGAACTTGCTATGTTTGTGTCCACTACTCCTTGTTCTGTCACTGGGCACCACTGAAAAAAAGACTAGTCCCATTCTCCTGACATCCATCCTCTTAGTAGTTAAGCATTAATAAGATCACCCATCAGTCTCCTCCAGACTGAAAAGACCCAGGTCCCTCAGCTCTTCCTCGTAAGAGAGGTGTTCTAGTTCCCTAATCATCTTTGTAGACTTTTGCTGTACCTTCTCCAGCAGTTCTCTGCCCTTTTTGAACTAGGGAACCCAGAATCGGACACAAGGAGATCTTACATTTGTTGTATAAAATGTACAAAAAAATTCCAACACAAAAACATTAACAAATGCTACCACAATTTTTCTTTTATCTTTCACCCTTGAGAATGGAGCTCACTGTTCAGTATGAAGGTACCTGGAAGAGGAAAACTGTTAGGCATATCTACTCGTGAAGTTAAAAGCAATCACAGTTTGAGTAGCTATGCCCATGCTTGAGAGTACTGCACCTAGCACACCTGGTCACATAGTCAGATTGCCTTGAGCTCTGACTGTGGCCAGCTTTAGACCAGGCTGGGGATGTCTCTGAGTACTTCTATATGGTATGGTCCTCTGCCAGCAATACAACTTGAGGAAAGTCCCCTGTGACCGTGGCGATACTGTGCCTCAAGTCACACGCCCTGCACGGGCTGTCTAGCTCAACTCAGACCAGACTGAAGATGCCCACATGGCTTTCAGTCAGTTCAGAGCACAAATAACTGATATCATCTTCCACAAAAGCAAACACAAAACTGTGCCATGCAGACATACCCGACATGAGCTCAAGTCGCACTGCACAGACATATCACTTTAATATACCTGTCAGTCATTACATGCAAATAGAGAAGTGAAAGTGAAGCAGAAGACAAAATGCAGTTGTCCTTTCAGAGGAATCTTGCACACGAACAAAAAGCAAACAACTTTCCAGACCTAGGTTACTGGTCAATACCAGGAGATGACACTGAGCAGATAAATGCACAGCATCACACTAGAAATAAAGGTGAACCTGTGAGCTGGGTATTACTCTGCATAGCTCCCAAATCAGGCAATTTCCAGCATACTCATCAGCTAAATACCCAGCCAAACACCTCCCAGGCCTCAGCAGCTACCCAGACTCCCCAGTCACTGTGGATGTCAGCACAATCCCTTCCCTGCTGCCCACCCCTAACTGCTGCAGAACAGGGGAGTCCCACACAACTAAATCCTGCCTCCAGCGGCAGAAACATCTAGGACACTGCCCTCTGATTAACAACCCTATGCAGGGGAATGCAGTAAGCAGCCTGGTGTTACACCACAACACCATCACTCACTACTCAGTAATTACTGTGCAAACAACACAAAGGCACATTTCTCCATATGACAGTGGAGAAATATAATTTTCAATAGCCTTTAATTACTGCAGAAGCACACGGTAACAAATGATGACCTGCCTGCCGGCATAAAGCGGTCCTATCACTCACCGCTCATTCCCCGGTAGTGACTACAGGAACTCTTTGGTAACACCACAGTGACTGTGGCGCATTGTTGCTGTGGGGATTTTTATCCCCGCATATATGTGCATTTTCAAGATTGTTGAGGGGGGCCAGTGTGGAGGGATTACAAAAACATTTGCTGAGCTACTGTTATCTTCCCAAGAAGTTCCCTGTTTCATGCCACTGAATTGTGGCAACATTGTGGTAATGCTTTCACTGAAACCTAGATGTGAGGGGGATAATTGCACCTTTGCCCTGTAGATCTTGTGGTACTTGTAATTATATCCTGTTACCAAGGAACACAGCAATTTCAAACCTATTACCCACAAGTATCATTTATTTCAGAGTTAAATTTATTACTTCAATGCCAGCCTCACTCATGGTTCTCCTTTATGAAGTCAAGCTTCCCTAGTGACAAACATTGAAAATAGAGTGAACTGAAAAAGACAGGATATAAGGGACAATCAGCAGGAGCAGAAGATACAGATGCTTTTCTGGCCCTTGGTCTCTTCTGTGCATTGCTTTCTACTAAGCCCAGAGAGATTTTCTTAAGGAAAAAGGAGCCTTAGCACACAAGGGAAAAAAAGCACTTCTGGAAGTCTAGAGAGGCTGCAGAATTAAACTGCTCACAGGGCTACCCTCATCTGTGTTGGAGCTGCAGTGCTGGCTCTTAGCCCATGCAGAGAAAACAGTTGTCACAGCTATCCACAATTTTCAGGCTGCTCTGCTTTGTAAACCTTCCCTCCAAGAGCCTTTTAACAACTTCCTGTCTGAAAAATTAGGGAAGGAACATCAGAGGTGTGCTCTAGCACACAGCTGAACTCTGATGCAAAGGACTGCGAACTGGTCTGTAGCCTACATAACACGCAGTAGAAAAATAAAGCCTATTTCCTTCTGACTGTTCAGTTCCCAGTGAGAGCGGAGTCACAGGGGGAAGAAACTGATATTTTCCCCAAGCTGTAACATTTTAAAAGGAAATAAGCAGTCAAGAATATGGATCTCTGCTGAATGCAGTGTGCCACATCACCAGCAGCAGAAGGGAAAGTGAGCAGCCACTTCTGCAGTTTTCCCTTTTCACGGTTAGCAGAGACGCTCATGATGTTTGTCACCAACACTGACCTCAAGTTTTGTAGCATTTCTGCACACAAACCAGTGTGGCCTCTGGACTACTGCAACCTATGACAGTTTTTAATAACTCTTTAAATGATATTCCAGCAATCAGGCACTACACCTTTACCATTACAGTCACCTACTCCAAAGGGCTGAGAAAAGGGCAAGCTTGGTACTCCTTAGCTACCTTGGGAACCCCTAGTTTGCCCAGAAGGGAAGAATTTAATAGAGGATACTGAAATATCCTAATTCGATCCTGACTATCCCACGTCAAAGGGCAGGAAAGTGCTGAAATCAAGGAGGACATGGCAGCAGGAAGCAGTCAGTCCACAAGGTCAGTCTGCCTCCAGGTAACTATACTCAGAACATGGGTGTGAACGATGAGCATCCCAGATTACACACACAGTTTAGCTAATGACAGTAGGTCCCCATTTTTTTTGAAGATCTAACAGTACTAAATACTGAAAAGACTAGAAAGAGTTGATAGAGATATTGCAGATTTGCGTCCCACTTTCTGCGCTATCTTTGCAACAAGTCAGTCATCTCCTCCAAAAACAGTAGGTGCTTCAGCTCCGGAGTGGAGCTCACCGCTGTTCAAACACATCGTGCTGTTACGGCAAGTCGAGCTCTAGGAGCGACACAAAAAGATAATGCTGGAACATGAAGAGAAGACCTGAAGTGAGTTGTTATGGAAACCAGATTCTCACAAGCTCACACCACCAAATGAGGCCTCTCCCCTTACATTTGTCAAAGAGCCCAAGATGCACAGGAATCGCTAATGACCACGGTTCTCTGGCCTCACCTTGCATTCACAGTGGGTTTTAATCAAAAGAAACAATGCCCACTTTAATATAAACTACTTCAAACTTTAAAAGTCTCTGGAAAATTAAAACAGCACCAAAAACTGGTGACAAGACCATACCTTAATAGGCTCAAGCCCATCTTTAGCAGTGTAGACATACAGGATGGGAAATAACTACTTCGCCTAAGCTATGCAGTGCCATTTTATATGCTGTGGGTTATCTCACGACTTCTGCTGGCCTTTCCAACAGCACAGAGCTCTGTAGCTGAACATTTGCCACTATTGGCTCACATTGCATTGACTATACAGGAAAGGCACCTTTTTGTGTATGCTTATACAGAAACAAAAAGTCCATACGTCATTGTACTGATAACAGTACTGCTAAGCAGGGAACTGCTTATGGCAGACTGCTAGGCAGCAGTAGAGAAAAACCACTGCCCTTCCCATTACTGTGAAATCCTTGGTTAATCTGTGGAACAAGAGATTGAGGTAGACTTGGCATTTTACTTCCTTCTGAGACCTCCTGCTTCCTATTGTCCAGTGCTAGCAAGACCACTGAGATTGTTTTCCAGGGCTTTCCAGAAAAGTTCCCATGCTTTAAATTCTGAAATAGGATTGAGAGAAGAACTTCATGTAGGCTGTCAAAATGCTTTAAGCTGACTGATTAGGCACCACGTGAATCTTGTACTGGTTATCAGTTCAGCCCTGACAATCTTATGCCTGGACTGTCTTCCAGAAAGACTCCAGCCTGCATTTCAGGATCCAGGACTACCGCAATGCTCAGGATCACACGCATTTCCAGACCTGAGTCTTGGAACTTGGCTTATGATTTGACCCAGTGTGTCATGACTCCCTGCTCATTCCCCCTAGCAACTTACTATCTTGTTATTTTCTTCCTACTCCACAGCTTCCAATACCAGGCTAAAGCAGGTGTAGGGAGGTGCACACCTACATGGGAGGACGTAACAGTTCTCAAATACATGCTTGGTGTCACCAAGAAACTCACGCCAGGAGGCAGAGTTTAAAACATGTTCTGCAGTGTCCTGACCGGTGTCTGAGGGCAGGAAGAAGCAGCAAGCAGCAGTAACAGGTCTCATGCCAGCACAGTAGCCCCTACTTCGCTAGCACACTGTCAACATGCAGGGCCATAGCAGCAACACTTGCTACAGTTAAGAATGCAAATAAGTTTCTCTGCTGTTTTCAGTCACTCTTAACTTGCAAAAATTTTCATCTTCAGAGAGGAAATTTTCTAGACTTGGCCAGTATCCAATCGTGATTATTTTTTGAAAGAACACGGCAAAAGTGATTTAACCACTACAGAGCATTTAGAATGGCATTCATCGCTATTAGTTAAAAGTCCTGACAGACAGAATTAAGCAGCTTTAAAATCCACAAAGTTTAGGTCTGAGAGTTAAAAAGTCAGAAGCATCTGCCGAGGAATTTCAAATGCATAACTTTCAGGAAGCATTTGTACACCATTCAGTGCACAAGGGCTCTGAATTAGCACTAAACCTCAAGGTTTCACTAAGATGAATTTGAGGGAGGGAGGAAGGTCTAATGATCCTGTAACCAACTATCATCTGGTAAAAATAGTATGCAGGGCATTTTGCCAACTCACTGCAAAATTAAATTGCACAGGCAGGTAGCATAAAAACTTGTGAAAATTTTAACAAATCTGAATACAAGTTTCAACAATGGTGCTAAGATCTCTCCTCTGAAGATACTATCTCCTGAGCAACTGAGCACATCCAATAGGTCACTGAGCCCAAAGAAGGTAGACTTGGCTCCTACACTTCTTTCTTCACCCACACTCTTATCAGTGCACCAGCTCCAGTGCTCAATGGACCCACATTTCACCCAACCAATTTGGCTTACTAATGAACTTGAATACTAGGTGCTTTTATTTGTTGGGTTATGACTTGAATGAACTTGGGGAGGAACTTACTGAGCACCAGAGCAAGCATAAGGTAAGTGGCAGGAATATGCGTCTGGAAGCAGCACACTCTCAGTCTACTTGTTGTAGAAAGCTATTAGCATGCTTCTCCTACCTGACTCCAAGACTCTTCAAGCTGGAAATTTTTAGAGCACTCAAGCCCCACTGCAGGAAAAATCCAGTCTTAATATACAAGGGCACAAATACCTTTCTAGTAACCAGCATTTGAAAGATTTTTTTTTCTTTGATAGGTCTGCCTTACAGTATGTAAACATCTCTGCAACAAGATGATGTCACTAAAGAAAAAATTGTGTAGGGAAGTGTAATGATGAGGCCTTGGGAGTCTGCAGGTGAAGCTTCCAGACTTCAAGATGTGAGTACAGAGCCTCTTTACATTCAATCAGTGCTCACTGTCATGAGTCTGACTATTTTGTCAGTTGTATTCTTTTAGTATCTGGAAGAGGAGGGAGAGAAAGAATTGGTTTTAATTAAGTCACAGGAAAAATAATCAGTTTTTCATCCTGGAAGACAGAAGAGGTGGGAAAGTGATGTGTGCTGACTGTTTTGCAAATTTCCATTGCATAAGGTTGATAGCTTGCTTCAGAGTGTAGAGCTATTTATTAAATTATAGACAATGCATTCAATAGGTTACAGAAAGTACAGGATGGGTGAGCAATGACTACTAGTTGACTTGCATGCTTATTCAAAGAGTTCTGCTATTTCTTCTATACGATGCATAAAGTTCTATGGGTATAAACCACAAGATAAAACCAGCCAGTGAAGAAGCTACAACACAGATGCTGTAAAGCTGGACAATCTTTTCTACTGAATCAAAACTTCAATTTTTTTTTTGTAGTTGTTACTCGTATTCTACAGTGGTCAAATCATACTTTCAAAGGTAATAAACCCCATCCATATGCATCAGCTTAGCCATCTTTCCAAAGTAACTTTAACAAATACAGAGGGAGGAGGGAAAGGCTGATAAACGTGATCTGTGCTGTTGAGTATAACCCAACAGATATGAGGCTGGATGGTGGAAGGCAGACCAGCTGCATTTCCAAGACTATTCCACATACACTGTTGCAGTGACTGTCATACATGCATCTCCACCAGCTTACAGTGCGTGGTGGTGTCCACCTAAGAGAAGATGTTATACTCTAGCATTATACTGGCACTCTAACATGCCTCAAATCTGTGCTGCACAGCATCACAAGATCAAGCAGGAAATATATCTTGCATTTTACTGAAAGACTGCCAAGTGCTACACACCTTTTTTTTCTCTCCTACCAAGTTACTGGGAAACAGTAACATTACTCAGCACAGCATAGGACTCCTCTGAGATTTCTCATTTTGCTTTATATGACTGCTCTATAACACTCTTCAAAAGAACACATTGAGAAAGCTACTGCAGTTCTTGCAGAGGCTGTAAGTTTGGCAAATGGTGTTGAAGGCAGCCTACAATGTATGGCGTATGCTCCAGCAAATCTGCTTATTTGTTCTGTGCAGACAGGTACCTGCAACCACACAGAGCCTTTGCTGACTTCCACTGCTTGACCACACAGAGCAAGCAGCAAGATCATGACCTTGTTTTGCGTAACGGCTCGATTCAGATAACCCAAGAGTGCTCGCAGTCATCTAAATCAGTTGTAATATAAGGTATTTCAGACTGACTTTAATTTTTAAAAAGTTAGATTTGCAGAGTGAAGCACAGTCAGAAAATGTCAACACCTCCACTCATACTCTTAACTAGTCTCCTGTGCATACACATTGTGTGCAGCTTTGTCACACTTTTCCTCACCCACCCCCAGACCCTACTACGTTCATTTCAGAGTGGCTGGCACTTGCTGAATGAGTAGTTATTCAACATTTCTTTTTCCTTTCATTATTCATTGTGTGGCCTTACATCATCTTTATCATACACTAAATCCCGCATTGAACAAGCCAGAAATCCTGCAATAAGAACAGTCTGTGAGCATTTAAAGACTGTATTGTAATTCTGGTATTTCCCAACTTCTGTGCATTTCATTTCACTGTGACTTTAATCCACATCTTTTGTGTTGAATTTCATTGCCTCTTTACAAGAGAAAAGTGGATAAACAAAGAAATTCCTTCATGAGCAACACATTGACAGATAGCAATAGAGCATTTGTCTATTATAAATGTGCAATTTAGAGCTGTGGAAATAATTGATTTTTTGGTTTGCTAGCAAATCAAAATAAAAAGTTATTTTTGGGTTACCCTAAAAGGCATACCAAAAAAACCTAAGTTAAAAAGCGGAAAGAATCAGATGAAGCCCCCGAACTAATTTGTGTGGATGAACTGAAGTGTTGCATTGGGAATAGATTGCTCTGTTTTTGGATTTCTAACACTTTATTTTTGAAAGTTTTTCATTGCTTTGATTTTTTTTTAAATAAACCCCCAATGTTTTACTTTGATCATCTTCCTACTTCCTTGAAGTTCGTTCTTTCACTTTTTTCCCCCATGCCCACCCCCAAAGATCTTGTCACAATTTCAATTTGAGTTTGTGATCATTTCAACTGACTTAAAATTGTGTTTTTATAAAATGCTGTTCAGAAAATAAAGGGAGAAGGAAGGGTTGGATCGCCCACCTCTTCCTGCTTTAAAGCAATTGACTGGGCAGAATCCCCCACTGCTTCTCCTCTCACCTCTTCATCATTATTTATACACTAAGTGCATGAGTGTGGCTACGCCTCACACAGAGTTAATAGCCTTAAGGCAATGTGATGCAATGAATTAATGTGATTACACAGTGGGGGCAGACAGGCAGCAAACCCACAAGACTCAGCCCCATTCTGACTCTATGTGGTTGGTGGCTCTTTTGTAGGATTGGAGCCTGAAGTATTCAATTACTCTGCAAAAGAGGATATTGTTATTTATGTTGCCATAACCTATTAGCCACAACTAACAACCTGTTGTGCCAGCCACTCCACATGTAGAGACTCCTTGCCTGGAAACAGCCTGTGAGCTGCTCAAGGCAGATCACAGCTGAGAGGAACTCAGACACAGAGGATGTCATGTCTCCAGAAGGGCACAATATTCATTAACAGGCCCAGGCCATTCTGCACAAGAGTCACTACCCAATTCTTTGAGCTACCTTAAGTGTGGAGGGAGATCTGACAGATAGGAACAGATAACTTTGCTTTCTTGCATGACACAAGCACACAAAGCTCCCATTTCATCTCTGCATCATTATTTTTGAAGTCTACTGAAATGCTCAACAAGCAGGTGCTTGGAGAAGGTTCACCACAGCTTTAATAAGCAAGTACCCAGGAATAGCCACGGTTCTGCTGCTGTCTACACTGGCATTGCCTCACCAAGATTTTCACAGGCACATTTGTTCCCAGTGGTATAGCTGTCAGGTAAATTATAATTTCTGTGCACCTTAAAGTTAGAAACTAAATCCACTTGCAAACCAGATACCAAGC
The DNA here is from genome assembly GCA_013396935.1 of Baryphthengus martii. Lineage (NCBI taxonomy): Eukaryota > Metazoa > Chordata > Aves > Coraciiformes > Momotidae > Baryphthengus > Baryphthengus martii. Next base: position 45,484 of record VWZK01013450.1, on the reverse strand, counting down.
AACAAGTTCTCATAGCTGTAAATCCAGACATTATCATCATTTTCAGCTGTAATGGGGGTGAGAGGGAGCACCTATTAGTTCTTCCCACAACTCCGTTCAGAAGCAGAGAAAGATGCTCAGTTTCCCTCCTATAAACTGTCAGCACCTTAAAATAAAAGTGCATAAATACAATCAGTTCTCTACTGGGCATGGCAATACGGAGCCAGATCCTGGAGAGAAGTCAAGATCAACAGTATTACTACTTCTGTGCTTAAGGTGACATGTGCAATAGCTCAGATTTTTCCACATCCTTCGTCTCCTGTCCCAGGAAGGTTTATTAGTCTGGGCAGAGAGCTGCGTGAATGCCTGGAAGCAGCTCAAAACTGGAGCCAGCCCAGTTGCATTCGTTTGGTATCGGAGGCATTAAGCTCTGTCAAACCCAAGCTGATCTGTGCAGATCCCACGTGGTACCCTTGCACCTAAGCAACCTGTTTTATCTACAAGCTGTGTTGTCTAGGAATGAATTATTCAGCATTAATTGATTTCTTTTTTCTTGGCCAAAGAAATCTCTTTTCTTTACAGTTTATCTGAAACACTGAATTTTCTTGCCAAGATGCTCCACCACAGATACCCACAAGTGCTTTTAGTCAACATCACTTCATCCTTGTTCCTTCCCTATTTTCTTAGAATAATGAAAAGATTGAGATATTAATAAAAACACTTAAATAGTTTGAGATTAAAATATTTCTTTTCTGAAAAAGCTGAAGCAGAAGATTTTGATTGTTCAGTTTGAGGGAGGGGAATCGGGGCTAAAACACTTCACAAATCACTGGGGTCAAACAGAGTACTAATTTTTGCTGAATGGAGTACACAACCAAATATCTTATCCAGCTCCATTTGAAATTTAGCATTTAGAGTGAAAATGTGTGTACAACTTCAGCTTTATGCATAGGTGCATGCTTCACCAACAATAAATTGAACAGAACAGGGCACAAAGACACTGTACTAAATTGCATACTGCAGCCTCCAATTTTGTACTTTCAGATATTTATGGGTAGCTGCAGAGTTGTGGGTGCACTCATTTTTCACATGCAAATGGTCATTTTGCACATCCAGATATGCCTGAAAAATTAAAGACTTGTTTGAGCACTGATGAAATACAACTCCATGTACTGAATAAAAGTGTAAGGCATCACAGCAAAAGGAAGAAAATACAGAAGCATTATGGGAGACGCAGGAAATATTTAAGACCAAATCTGGAAAGAGATGAAAATTTGCCAAGGCATCCCTTCGGGTTTGGAAATTTTTCTTCAGTTAAGAACAGCCTCAGAAATAGAGATAAAGCAAGACAGCATAACCCAGCTGAACACCTGCCCTTGGCTTCTCACATTATCTCTTAAGATGAGAAGGAACCTGTGTGGTTGATTGAACAAACACCCTTAAACACATTATACCTTCATACTAATGAAACTACTAGAAATAAAACACTTGGAGGGAGGAAACATTTCAGTGCACCAGCACACAAGCAGCCACCGCCCCCATCCTGCAGGCTGGTTTAAGGAAAGGGCATCAGCCTCCACTCCTTGTTAGCAAAGCTACACTGATTTGTATCTGTTAGATGTATGGCCATAGGTTTTGGCACTCTTCTCTCGTACCCCACAGATCATGGAAAAGTAGACATCAGGCTCCATGAAACACAAAGGCACTAGCAACCAAAAAAGTAGGTAGTACTCCTCTTGCAGTCTTGTCAAGAAGTCAAGGACTGTCCGAAATTTGGGGCCTCTTGCTCCCTGCCTCCTCCTCCAGCTCATTCACACATACTCCCTTCAAAATGCAGGCACATGTGCACACAACCTTAGTTCCTTCCACAGACAACATGACATCAAATTGACAGAACTGTGACTATTTGACATCCAAGCTGATAAAAGAACGGCACTTTTGAGCAACACTTGAACAATAGGCAAGAAATGTGGCTTCCATAAACGAGTGAATTTACAGCTTGCTGTTCAAGAAATAAATAAACCATTACCCACAAAGCATCATTTCTCTTTGAAGTATGTCACCTGTCACTAAAGGTTAAACAACTGTCAACTGCTCATGCAAGGCTGGCGGGGGTAGGTTGTAGCTTTGCAACTTCTTAGAGCTTAATGGGGACTGTGCAGTTATAAACCTCCTGCTTTAAGGAACACGACATTACTGACTGTCAGCAGTGGGAAATGAATTACCTACTATGTGCCTGTTATCAGCTCATTGTCTGTTATGATTTTATAGAGGAAACGGGTCAAAATATAGCAGGCAGCAATCAGCATGAACTAATGGGCCAACTGCTATGACTGGCATGACAAGAGGCAAGAGACATGGGCTCCAGATCTGGGAGCCAACTCATATAGGAAAAGCAAAGGTCTCTCTCTCTCTGTCTCCAAGATACGGTCACACTATTAGTCTGTGCCTTTGTTCCCTACCCGTGAACTAGGGACAACAGGCACCTGTCACCGATGCTCACGATGTCTTAGGGAACTAGGACAAAGGATTCATCCCTCAGATCATTTGATAAAGGGAGCAGGGGCAGGTGAGTGCAAGCACACAAAGAACGCTAGGGAAACCACTGGTGAAGCTTCAAATCCTATGCAAACTGAGATCACAAAGTGCTGAAGGAGACTGTGTCTTCTCTTTTTTTTTCCTTCCCTGGTAAAATACCTGCACCTAAAGTTTCAGATGAGTTCACATCTTCCTCTCTGCAGTCCCCTCTTGCTGATAGCTCTGGAAGGAAGAAAATAGCTTAAAAACCACATGCAGGAGATGACAGTAGGGCAGGGAGCTTACTGATGGAGTGGGAGTCATCAGAAAACGTGCCAGGCATTCAGACAGTGAGTTGGAAAAGTACGTGCTTCTAGAAATAAGAGACAGCACATGGACTTGGTAGCCTGCCACTTCCCATGGAGTCTGATAAGGACAAGGAAATGGCCAGAAATCCCTTGCAAAGTTCCTCAGGCATTGGTGCAAAGTGGTGGTAACCTTGTCAGTGAGGCAATGCTGCCTGTCTTCTCCCATCTAAAGGGAGCACATATGGATTTTCAAAGTGAGAAGTCATTGTTACAAAAGGGAAGATAATTTATATAATTGATATGGACAGGGGGTTGTGCCTAGAGACACACAAGTCCCTTGAGGCAGTAGTACGCACATATTATAGAAGTTCCCTCACCCTGGAGTTGGCTGATTAGGCTCACAGGGCTGTCACCTGCCTCTCCAAAATCCTACCAGGAAATTAAAGACACTAGGAAAAGTTAAAGCCTCATCTCTCAACTGGATAATCATTAGTCCTGTTACTGCTCTTCTGTAGTACCTGCAATAGAAATGTTCAGAAATGTTGGGGTTTTTTTCTGCCACAGCTCAACAGCATTCCAGCTTTTGCCCTACAAAACAGTGTCTAAGACCTCTCTTCCCTCTCTGGAGGATGGGTGAACGTTCTGAAGAACCACCGGTCACTCTTTGCCTCCCTTAAAGAGGGAGTTACTGGAGTTGAGGGTCTGACCTAGAGATAAACACAGATTGACAATAGAGCCCCCAAAATATTAAGAAACACAACTTTTTCAAGCCTCTTCACTCAGCTGTTTTTCAAATTCAAAGTGTCCATATGGCTAATCAGCATGAAGGGCTTGCTGTGAGAGTAAAAGGATTGCCAGCTCCAAGAAGCAGACAGACATTCAATAACAGGAACAGCACTGTGATATCTAGCAACTTCAGAATCTGTTTCCATCTCAAAACTGTACCTCCTCCAACCCACCAAAACTGGAAATAATGAAAGCGGTATTCCTGATCCCAAGGGAAGGAAAGGGGACTTTGTTCCAGACTGCCAAAAGCACAAATCCCATTTGAATGTTGCATTTGAAGTTTGAGTGGTTCTGAAACACCATGCCTGCTCGCGACCCCTGGACCATTCCCCAGTTATCTAGGGTCTAGTGAAGTTGAATGAAAGCTGTCAGAGAAGAGAAGTACGACGCAAGAAGCAGCACAGGTTGTAGAAACATTACATTATTCTTTCTTACCCACTAAAACCAATTCCTGCCTGCAGGGTGAGCTCTCAACTCGCTAAGAGCCCATCCTTGGGCTGGCATCATGAACTGGGGCATTAGACTAGATTACCCCGAAGGTCCCTTCCAACTCAAACTACTCTGTGAACTGCAGGTTCATCATCTAATTTTATCTAGGAAGATTTCTAGCTGTATGTAGACAGCTGCAGTGTGGCATCACAAAGAGTTTCTCTGAAGTGTCTTGTCCTTAACAGGGAAGATTAGCGGTTAATGTACCTTCCCCTGAGGAGCTATCTAGGAAGCTTTTAATGAACCAGATAGAGGACCTGACAGGACAGGGGACTCACAGACTGATTCTTTGTCTTAAAACCTTTAATCAAAGTTTGTAGCGCTCTTAAGTTCAGACAAATTTAGACAGGACCTAAGTCACTTGCCCTTAAAGAGGTCGAGTAATAAATTATCCAAGCCAGACACAGCGTCACCCAAACGCAGAGTTACAAGAATATTCTCTTCTCTATCACCTTTCATGGCCCAGTGGATGTGACAGCACAAAAACATGCATTTCAATGCAACAAGCTCTGTATTCTCTTAAAGAGATTTGTTCTTATCCTCCACAAACCCTTTCAGTACCACCCAGCTGGAGAGAAATGTGCATGCAAGTATTTGGCACCTTTTCTCTCACTTGACAGCCAAGAGAAATCCAGAGGCCAGTTTCCCCAGTGCCCTGACAACCCTACAGGGATGAGATATCCATTTCCATTCCCATGCCAGATGACAAGCAAGTTATAAATTGTGTTCAATCCTACCATCCCTTGTTTATCTACCATGACAGTCTTCTCTGGCTTTTGTGTGGCTAGGAGCCCAGAGGGCACGCATGACCTTTTTCAAGCTGTTCTAAGTTGTCATAAGCTCTTCTACCCCCCTTTCTATTTTCCATTATTTTATTCATGTCCTGCCCTTCTCCCTCTACTGCTCCAACATCCCTTTATTGCATTTCTCCTGGAACTTTATCTTCTCCTGTCTCCCTGTCCATGAATTACAGCCTCTTACCTTCCTCTTTTCCTCTTCTTGTTCCCTTTGATGGTGTCTCTTATTTCTCTCTGTTTGTTGAGCAGGCCAGGCTTTCACCCAGACACTCCATTAACCCAAGCCTTCTGTGACTTGCTGCAGTACTGAAAACAGATGAAAACTGGGCTCTTCTCACTACTTCTTCACTCCCTGCTTTCATTTATCTTTGCTCCTTCACGGTTTTTACCTCTTCCCCTCGCTCTCCAGGCACATAATTGTACCTGGTCCTCTCGTGATCTGCTGTCTTTTTCTGAGTTCCCCATTTTGCTCATCTTCCAAATGCCCATCAACACTCTCTGAAAATTAAGGTCTGAGATTAGCCCTTTGCAGCTGTCCTAGGGCTGAGTTGAACCAAACATCACTTACATCCAGAAACTTCCTTTCAGGGCAGGGTAAACTAAGACATCTTGCATTTCTTGCCAAGGTCTGAGTGGCTGAACTAGTAGAGAGACAATTACTTAGAGAGACAACTTATGGGGATGTTATTAAGATGGCCCAATACCGCACAGCCAGCATCTCCAATATTCTACGTGGTAATGAATAAAAAAAGGGAGTGGGGGGGTGAAACAGGAGACATGACAAATCCTTTAGATAGGATTTGGTTTCCAACAGCAAGATTTGGCTAATTTTCCCTCAAATAGATAAGACAGACATGTCACAACCTTTCATCTTCAAAAATACAGAAAGTTATATTTATGGTAAACGTGAAAACCATCTGATTCACTTAGTGTCAAAGCTGTTAATTTCTACACAACACATGGGCAACTGACTAGTGAGCACTGAAACTTGCAGGTTTCTATTTAACTGTCTCATTATATAGCAAGAGAGAAGAAAATGGACTACAATAAGATTCAGGAAGAGCTTGAGATTGCAATGTCTCTGATAATCTTCATTGCACAGCTGAAGCAGGACCATTTTTCAAGTATCATGTGCAGAATGGTAAGACAAAAAGGCCATCACAGGTGCAAGAAAAACAATGACCTGTTCTGAAGGAAGATGGTGTTCATACTGAATCGAGGCAACTCCACCTTTACCAAAGCAATGCTGGCACCCACCACAAGAATGAAGGAGGGTTGGGGAGCTTATTACAGTTACTTGATGTGAGGAAAGACTGAGATGCTAAGAGCATTCATGGCAGACAAAATCTGGAATCTGTGGATGAAGAGAGCACCTTTCGTCCTATACAGAGCATGGCAGAAATGACATCTCTGCAGCTGGATGGAGAGAGTGACCTTCATGGATGTAATTTCCAGAAGAGAGACAGGACTCTGTATTAAGAACCTTAAACCATTAGCAAAAGAACCAGCTCAAGCCCACCTTCTTACCCAGGACGAAACAGATGTTTAAAAGTACTGACTGAAGCTTTCACCAGGGCTGGGTTTTCTCCTGCAAGAGCTGTGGTACCCAAAACAGTGGAGCTCACTTTGCAGCTTCTCTGCGGTATTGTTTCAAATAGCTACCTTTCCAGTTATTTCTACAACACAGAGGATAAAAATCTTTTAACTCCTAATTTTGACACTTCTGTTTGAAAGCAGTCAATGTGTTCAAGCAGAAAATGAAACAAAACAAACAGGAACAGACACACACAAAATGGTTTCCTAAGTTTTCTTCTGTTAAGGGACTAAAAGGCACAATGCCAAAAATAAGATATATGGAAGGCTAGCTATCATAGCAAATTGAGAAGGAGCTCGGAATTCCTAGCAAAAGAATGGGATCATAACTCAACAGGCATTTCTGGTGGCAAAATGTGGAGAAATGACAAAAAGGGAAACCAATAGGATACTGTATTACCTGGCTATAAAGTATTCAAGAAGGATAGACTGGGGCCAAGTTTCCTTCTAACATAACTCCAATGACTACAGTAGAGTTATGGCAGTAAAGACACTGTCTCCTTAATGCAGAGACCATTAGAGCAGCAACAGACTCAACCCACAGTATCCAGTGACATGACATCACTGTCGGCACGGAATCTTAGTTTAACGTCTGTCTTGAGAAAAATACCAAGCTGTACATACATTTTCAAGTTAGAATACAAGCTTTCTGTTAAAAAAAGGTAAACATTCCACAATGAAGGAAATCAAAGAGGAAGGGAAATCTAATGTAACAGCTAACTGACCAGCCACGGCGAGATAAAAGTTAAGAAATAATTTTGGTTTAAGCGCTTCTTGAAACTGTCAGGTCTAGGGTACAAGAAGAATTGGAAATTGTTTTTGCATTAATTTAGACAAAATAAAGGTAATTATTGATGAGCTAATACATACCGGTGACCAGAACATCATCTAGTTTATGTTCTTAAAGCAGCAATCAGATGAAAACTTAAGATTCTTTTAGACGCACAAGGTAGTAACACTTAATCAGAGATCAACAAGACAGAGTAAACACCAGACATCTCCATTAGGCCTGAAGTGCAGTGTAGTGCATGATAACTCAGACTAGTATTTCCTGTATGTGCTAATGACTTGTAAAAAAAAGTAAGAAAGTGAAAAATAGTTTTTGAAGATGCATCTAGTTTGCACTGTAGAACAAGGCAGCTCTTCTCACGTCTGATCAAGCTGGGCATACCCACAGCATAATAGCAGGTCAATCCCCTGTTGACAAATGGGAGGTTACACACACTAGAAAACACAGTTTGAACTGTCCACACACTAACAGCTGCAGCTGGTATTAATTGTGACTGCTCAGGGAAGAGACCTTGGTGTCACTGAGGACAGCTCAATGACAGCCTGATCAATATGCACAGGCAGTAGGGAAGGGTGAGGGGAAGCCAAGGAAACGCGTGGTTGATGAATGTACTCGAGTACATTCTAGCACCACCATATAAATTAGGAGGACGCTCTCGCTTACAAGGCTACATTTGGTTCCAGCCAACAATGCCGCCCTTCTTGCCCCCATGGTACCATACAGCTAAAACCATCAGGGATCAAAACAGACAAATACAATTACTGCCTGTACGAGGCCACAGATGCTTCCAAGGACAAAGTTAACTCTCATCCTAGTGGGGCAGATGCCTTTGCTATGGAAGATGACTTAGGGACTCCCTAAGGCCTCATCTTCAAAGGCAAGCTGAATACTGAGTCATAGCATCCCTAAAAAAAAATAATAAAAAATTTACTAAGTTCCCACTCAAAGATGCCCAAATAAGGAAGCGGTTCCAGCATTAATTAACAAGGCTTCAAACACAAGGAGTCAGCTGAGACCTGATCATTGACAGTGGGGTTACACTGACCCACAGAGCTGGGAAACCACCCTGGTGCAGTGCATGTCTCTGCAGATCTTCATTCCTGTTTCTGAAACACCAACCACACTTTCACACAAAACAACCACATGGGAGATAGCTTCTGCATAGCTCAGCTACTCAAAAATCCATCCGGTTTGTGAGCCTATGTCTTTGCCAAAGCAGATGCCAGCAGTGCAGCTTGAACAGCGTGTGTGGAAAAAAATATACTGGCACCTCCTACCAAGCCGACTGTTCATGCTTAGCCCACCCTTCACAATTTCATATACCAGAACTACAGCACCACTAGCCTGCCCAAGGTCCACCATCCACCCAACTTGGCTTACCAGCTCATCTCAATAACTATGAAGAAGGCTAGAGGAGCAAAGGAAGGGTACTGTAATGTTCAGAGCTTGGTTGTATCCCATTGAGATCTAGGGGTCACAGTGAGCCTGAACTGACCATGAAATAAAGCTCCTCACTTGCTTCTGCCAAGATCGGAAAGAAAGGGTAAAAAAACCATCCTCTTCAGGACTGAAAATGACCTTTTAACCTCCCAAGTATGATACTTTGTTTTGGCACTACTTCATCTTATTTTTGCTTAGTGATATCCTCGGAAGCAAGCGTGCTGCCATTAAAGAAATTGCTGCAGCTGTAAATGAACATTGAATATTCTTTACAATTTCTGCAATCTTGTGTCACACCCACGACTGCACTCTAATTATCCAATTAGGAAGCAGGAAGAGCAGCATGTGACTTACTATGTCCAGTCAAATCTTGCATACTTCATTCAAACTGTGAATATCAAACAAATTGTTCGCAAATTAGAGAGACCAAAATTATTCACAAAAATTCTTTGAATCATCTCAAACCGCCAATAAATTGAGGGAAGGCAAGAAGTGATGATCTGCTTATCAGCAATTCTAAAACATGGACAGGATGCTGAGTTTGCCAGGCTGCTTCGAAAAGTTGTTTGAATTTTCACCGTAACAAGGATGCAAATTCGAGCACTGCAGACTACTGTTGAAGCTCAGTGAATAACAACAGTCTCAAATATGGTCAAATTTAAATTAAGACAGAATGATTCCACAGCTGTCATGATTCTTCACACCCCCCTCCCCCATATTACCTATAAATTGTTTACCCAGTACTCCATGCACATTGTCGCTGCTGACAATGTAGTCAGGCACATGATATCAGAAAAGAAAATGGCTTGTTCAGGACTAATTGTACACAACTTAAAAGTCGGGTTTACTTCCTTTTTGTTCTCTGACAAATCCACTGTCCTGTGAATTTCCCCAACCATTTTTGTAAGACTTTCAAGTTCTCGGTTTTCAATCGTTGTCTTAATATTTTTCAGACTTAAAACAAAATTAATCTGCATTTTCAAGAGAAGAGATCAAATATGCATTGAAGCCTTCAGTTTTTTGAGACTCTTATATTAGAGGAGCATCTAACAAAGTTCTGAGAAACTTTTAACTTTATCAACTCTTTCCACCAGGAATCTTTCAGCAGTATTTCCTCCCATCTCTTATTCACTTCTGAAAAGAAGGAAAGATTTCTGCAGGAATTACTTTTACTGGAAGAAGGAGACCCAAGGTAAAGTGCTAATAAAAAGCTGTTTCTCTTCTTTTTCTGGGATGCGAGACAGACAAACAGAAGTTCATGACAAAGCCCTCTGATGACTAATTCCTTTTGTTGCAACAAATGCTGTCAGCTCTCCACCCCCACACAGACGCACACTTGATTTCATTAGATATTGCTCAGATGCATATTCTGAGTATTACAGAGGAGATGTGTACCCTGGTTGACAGGCAATACAGGAGAAGGCAGAGTATTTCACTGGTCACACACACTGAGCTGCTTTCCTGTAGTAGGGACACAGGAGTACATGATATCATGGCTATTCCCAATACAATTTCATTACCACTAATTGCTTGGTCAACTCCTGTTGTTAAAATAATGCATGAATATCAGTTGCAAATGCCCTTTTTCTCTGCACGCATGTACTCACACACACCAGACTATGACAGTGCATTCTCCATTAACTCACAAAACTTTCTGAGGTGTAAAATCCTACTTTGCACATCAAAATACACCCTTCACAAATCATAGCATAATGCTGATTGTATCCCAGTGATTAAAACACAGCCCACTACCTTCAATAAGCATGCAAGTTTTATAGATGACCAGGTCATTTGTGATTTTGTCTCCTCTCCTCATTGGTACATTTTTCAAAGTCTGCCTTGAAACAACTAAAAGGGATCTCATCTTTAAAGAATGAGGGCTCAGCACCTTTTGATAATTAAGCTTCTTTAAGGAGTCTCAATGTGGGCAAGCAGCCTCGCAGAACGGTCCATAATCACTAGTCACCGCTAAAAACCTTGCCTATATCATATTCCTAGCTATTTCATGTTTCATATAAGGAATACAACTAGGAATTCAACCCATAAAGCCTCCTTTGTGCAACTGAGAAGCCTCAGAAGTGCTTTGAAAGGCTAGAAGGAAGAGAAACGATTTTAACAAAAGAACAAAAAAAGAAAACTTGAAAGAGAACAGAAGTTCTGAAGTGTGTGGGGGTGGGAGAAGTCTTCAGTGTTAGGAACACCAAAGAGATCTCTAACTCAAAGCTACCAGAATAGCTTAAGCAGGCTGAGGTGGCTGTGGCTTGATATTCCTACTTCGGCAGCAACTGTAGTTTATTGCCCAGGGGACTGCACTGTGGATCTAACTGGACTGTGGTTTAATTTGCAGAGGACCTGGAGATGGTTGCTCCCTATATCCTGAGAAGAGCAGTTCAGCTTTCAGAAGGCATGGAGCTGTGCTTTCATGTCACAGCTTTCTGGCAAGGAAACCACAGACTACCTCTTCTAATTAGCACCAAGAGCAGGCAAAGGGACACGGACAGGAGAAAAAAAGGACCCATGTTTGCTATGCATGAGCTGCCCGTCTCTGCAAGCAGAGTAGCTCCCAGCTGACCACCAAAGGGCTGAGATGAGAAAGGGGCCGAGATGAGAAAGGGGACAGCAGTTTCTTCACTGTGACAGCACCACGGCTTGAAATTCCAGTCTCCTCCCGCTCCCCTGGGGTAGTTTATGAGCCATTTTGGTTAGTGAACGTTGGCTCCTAAAATTAATGAGCGTGTCTGTTTTCAACATACGGTCAATTGCTGATTGTTCTGATCTGGTGAGCTAGGCTGATGAATACATACCACCCACGGATAAAGAAAAAGCTGGGCTTTCCTGCCGCGTGGTGAGAGAAGGGAAAAAAAGAAACAGCAGCAAAAAAATTAAGCCAAATGCCAAAAGTACATCAGGTACCAAAAAATGCACTTAATAGGAACCTGAACCGTGAAAAGATGATACTGCTGCAGCTAAGGTTTTACTGAATACTTAGATCCAGTCATTTTTCTTTTTTTTTTTTCCTGTAGCCAACAACATACCCCAGGTCCTATGGCCCTGGCCTTATCTGAATGCCAAATCACAGCCATAAAAAGGCATCTCCTCACTTCACTCACTCATGGGAACAGGTAACAACATCAAATTCTCACACACTGGTCCACTTGTCCTTTCATACAGTAACACTCAGCTTACACATCCATTTCATGCTGTCACTTCATGCCAGTGTGTTCTCAGCTACCTGATCCCCCAGGAAGCAGCTCAGCACAGGCGGAGGCACATGTACACATGGTCCTTTCACAAAGCAACCCCATAGGCTACCTGCACAATCATGTTAGATAGCAGGGGCAGCTAGTCAACCCAAAAATGGCAAGTAATAAAACTTCTGCTTAAGTAGAAGGCCAAACACCCATGTTGCCTACCAGTAAACTAAAAATTTTATGCCAGTGCATACATTGCATGTGTCTGCTATCTACAGCCATGTGTTCAACTCATGAAAAATACATGAAGATCTAAGTGGCATTAAGAGCGTTTATGAGCCCATCACCTGGACAGATATTCCCTTTATGGTTCTAATTAAATAACACAGAGAAAGATACACAGAGATCATAACCTTCTGGAAAGAAAACAAGCCTCGTTCCTGTAAACCTGTATTCCTGAATACCCTGACCCGAATCCTTGATGTCCCAAAATGAAAATACATTCTGCCCGAATCGGCATGCTAAAGAGCCCCCTTCATTTAACAACAAAGCATCTGTCAACCCTGTTGTACATCTGTCATGTACATATCAGGCTGGGCTCACAGGAGTGAGGAGAAGAACAGGAAACTGAGAGCAGGAGGCAGCTGGTAGAAGAGCAGGGAAGAGAAAAGCAGATAGCATAAAATCATGGAATGGTTCTGATTGTAAGAGAGCAGAGGACAAATAGGAGAGGTGAAAAAGCAGAGAGCAAGAAGGAAAGTTAAAGGGAGGTAAGGGAGTGAGCGTTTGATCGATTGCCGAGTCTGTATTAACTCAGTCACAGGGCTCTGATGATCTCTAAATGGATTGAGCTCTGCTCTCATGGTTTATGATACCAGCAGAACCATTTGATTGAATTACGGTTCTTCAATTGATCGCTCCATATCAGTAATCTTTGACTTCTCTACTCACCAGCCAGCTCCTCTTACAAAGGCAAGCTTTGATGGCAAGGAATGCTTTCCTGACATTTTTTAGCTGGAGCAAATCAGTATAAGAGTTGAATTGCTTTCGTTGACATTTCCCAGGGAGAGCAACACGGCAGGTACCACTGCCAGTCCTTGATAGCTATGAAAGGGCAGCTAAGAGGAGACAAACACACTTGGGTATACAATGTGCAACCCTTTGAACTAGGCAGAGATGAAGAGTACTTTAACATAAAACGTGCCTGCATCCTCATGCCATACATCCATTCTTTTCAAGCTGTCCTGTTCACATCCACCTTTACTGAGCAATCATTGGTGCTGCCAAAAGCTGCTTCCTTTTTGCATTTTAGTGGACATGCCTGCCTTACTGTTTGGTAACAACGGAACAGAGTGCTTTAGTGCAGAGCGTAGGAAGCCATTACAGGCAAGACCTCATTGTATAAGGTGCTGCACAAATACAAAGAGAAACAGTTTCAGCGTGGAGGATTTAATACTCATATGCAAAAATCAGAGCTAGAAGATGGACAGAGGTAAATTGCACAGAAAGAAAAAGAAAATTTTAAACCGTTTGAGACACTCTGGTCCAGATGAAATGTCAACCTAAACCAATCTAACAAACACTGCACTCAAACAGGAAATGAATCTGAACAGTTACTTTGAGCTCAAAGCTTAAATATTTAACTTTACTGCATTTCTGCCTTGCATAGTTGTTGCCTCACTTCTGAACATTCAGGTTTGGGGCTTTGCTTTTAAAAGCACCACAATAGGAAAAGATTTCAGAAGATATTTGAAGGGACAAACCCAGTGTCAACTCCACCCGCTTTTACAGGGAACTCTAACTTCTTTAGAGGAGAGGATCAAAGTACAAGGAAAACCATCAAGCAGTCATATATCAACACTGCCAAAGCAGAATGAAACAAGATAGAGACTGCTTTACCTGCAGCAGGGACTTCAAACTGTCTGAAGTCAGCAGCTCTGAACTGGCAGAAAGGGGACTGTGAGGAAGATGAGCAAAATATACTAGACATCAGCAGGTCTTCGCCTTAAACACTGACCATTGGCAGTTACCAGGTAGAAGCTGGAACCATCTCATCATTGTTAATCTGAGCCAAGCTAACTCGATACCATTTTCAACTACTTTTGGCCCATTACCTTCCCTGTCCTTTGAAGTCTAATAAGCATAATTTTTTATTGGCTGGAACATTGACCTTGCTGTATCCGTCTCCATTCCTAATAGTCGACAAGTCGGCAGACAGATGACTTTAAAGACAACCTGAAGTTTTTAATGACAATTCTCAAAACCAGGGTCAAATCTTGAACAATGATGGGTATCCGAGGGCAGTTCAGACACAGGGCACTTCTTTAGATTTGGATCTGTAGAAAACCAACTGTACCCTGAGGCAAAAACATTGCTTCGCTAGAAGTCTGCAGCACTCTGAGAAAGAGACACACACCCACAGCTAATATATTTCTAACATCAGTAACTATCTCCTTTTCGGAACTGCCAAGACAAGTGATGCATCGATTTTCCTACAGCTCACCCTGCATGATTGGTATCAAGGCTGTGTAGGCGTCTGGTGAAGCATTCACAAATTTCTCTGAAAAAGTAAAGACAAAGAAATCCACAACTGTAATCAAATCCAAGATGCTGAGACCAGTATGAAAACTTCTCTGTAAAGCAGGCTCATTCTATGCAGTTAGAATTGAAACTGAACCACTACTGAAATCTCATCCAAAGACCTTTGCAGAAAGCACCTGCAATGTTATCTGCATGTACTTGGCAAGTAACCTTTGCAGAGGCAGCAATGGCAGGGCAAGTAAAATCTGCATTTTAAAACTAGAGAACCAGGCTGCAGAGACACATGAAAAGGGAAAAGAAATCTATAGCTGGCCATTGAGATCCCTGCTGCAGCGTAGGACAGATGTCACTTGGGGGGGTTCACTGATGACTGCCATTTTCTGTCACTGCTTTAGGCTGCAACTGCATCTAATTTGGTTGATCAGTGGCTGTCAGCTTTCTACATCACATCCATATTTTGCTCACTGGATTTAAAAACATACGCATACATGACAGGCACAGCTCAGAATATATGGGCAGGAGACACAAGTGTCCCACCATGGGCTCACATTAAGCTCCTGCTTCAACAGCTATCCCTTTCCCCCCCCCTTACTTTCCAAGGGAAACCTTCCTCTTCTATGTGTGGTGTGAGATGCCCAAGGGGAAAAACACAGATTTAGGAACTGCCACCCAAATGTATTAACTAATTCATCTCCCAGAGGTAGATCTGCTCCTTAGAGGTCATTTGGCAAATGTCATTGTCACTGGAGAAAATCCAGGCCCAGGGGAACTGCTTACAACCACAGCAGAAATCTCTGTGATTAGAACCCAGGTCCTGCATCTTCTAAATCAGAGCTGTTTCTTCTGCCTTAATGACACAGCCTCCCAACATATTCCTCCTCCCCTGAAATGTTAAGATATAGCAGTTCTGTAGTGTGTGCAGATGCTGAATTTTTTGCATATCAAGTTTATCATCTAATCACTCACTCATGGAATAAAGTGCCAAGTAACATTTGAGTAATGAGACTGAATGCATAAATATCCTACAGTTACACAGTTGTTACAGCATATAATTTCTTAGTTAGCTTTCTGCTTTTACAGTCATCATCAGTAGTGACTTCCAGACCCTCCTAAATATTAAATGATCTCTACAGAAATGATCTTGGGTAGAGGAGGAAGAGGGAAACATTGCTCTTCCCACTAGAGAGAAGAATAAGCAGAGATGAAGGTCCCGAGCAATCATTTCCTCTGACCCACTGGGATCTGAATTCCCCATGAACTGCTCATGGCCCAAAAGACACATACCTCAAACTCTAGCACTCCCACCACACAGCCTTCTCCCTTTTGCATTTTGGAAGGTAGCCCAGTTTAACAGCAGGTCCTATAACCAGCACCTACCCCTCTCTGTGGTGCAATAAGACTTTGCAGAAGCCCAACCTTCAAGCCTTGCTCTGCTACCGTGAGTCACATTTAGAAAATTTGTGAGCCTTGCCACTTGCAGGGCAAAACTGTTGCCTTCAGTGAGGGCTGGTGCTGCTTTCAGTTTGTGTACAGCAGCTCAGTGTTACATCACACCTGTAAAATTACTTCCTCTCATAGAATAACACTAAGAATGAACAAACAGTAGATTTCTGTGAGAGGCCAGATGGAAGGCTAAACAACCTCTGCCATAAATTCCAACCCCCCTCCCAAACAGACTCACATGGGGATGTGAAACAGCAAAACTTTCAACAAGTCAGCTTTGTTCTGAAGGACGGCAATGGTGGATGATAGGGCCTGCTCAGCTCGGAAGGCCTTGCTCCCCTGTACAGGCCGATACCTGCTCTGTGCAGCTGGGCAAGATGGCAGATGGGAAAAAAATGGACATTGCTACAGCATTGCTCACTACTACATTTCAAACACTACAGCATTTTGTCTCAAAGATTGCTTAGGATGGAAAAATAAACCCTATAAAACCGTTTGTGAGCGATTCTACATAAGGACTCAGAAAAAAAAGATTAAACGGAGCTCTCCCTACTGGAAAAAAAGACCAACAAGACATTGCTGGATCCTTGGTGGTGACTATTATCCTCTGCTAAACTATCCTGAATCCTTGCTTGATTTCTGTCTTTCTTATTCTATTCTGTCCTGTCGCTACTTTCTTTTACTTTTTCACATTTTACAATAAAATAGTAGTTTTGGATAAACAACATTTGACCTCATCTGTGTCTTAATCTTGTCCTTGGGGATTGTATTGAACCTTGTCATGATAAAAGATTCAATTGAACATCAATCAGAAGTTAAATTCAGCTGCCTCCAGCCCCTCTAACATCTGAGGACAAGCTGGAAAGCAAGAGGGGTTAAATTCTGCCAAATTACAATCTTAATCCAATATTGGATCGTGACAATTTCCCTACCAAATGCGACTATTTTAATATGTACTTCCCTTTCCATTTCTGATGAAAGTTCAGAATTTGGACTTGTATAAAAGGGAACATTTTGAAAACCTTGAATCAGCATAAATTATTTAACACTTTTCAAAATAAAAATTAGATGTTTACACCGTCTTGAATCTAGTGCATTGTTTCAATTTGTTGTACCAGTTGCCCCTCCCTACCCCAAAGCAGCCATACTCTAAGAAGGTACTGTATATTTTCCTCAGTTTCTCATTGCCCTCTATATACTAGATCAAATAGCTCCAGTTCCTTGATGTAACATGGCTGTTTGATCAGCAATACAGCATCATTTCAACCAGAAGAGACCACATGTCTCGAGAAACACAAGTTCCAGGAATCCTGCCTGCTTTCTAGGGGCGGGGCCATCAGAAACACATTTACAATGAAACCTTTCTGGTCAGCTCACTCAGTAACTCCAAAAGATAAATACAAACATTGTTGTTTAGAGGCAAAATCCCCCATGCATGAGAGGAATATTGACAACAGCTCCTTGACTAGTAATGTGAACTTCACAGAGCAAGACAACAACTTGAACCTCTGAGATCATCGTAGAGGTGGTGCTCATTTTAAAGTGAATGGAGGTGCTCTGAGTACTTTAATATTTCAGAGGCACCTGGCTCATTTCTGATAGGGCATGAACTTCTAATAATCTGATTGTTTAGAAATCATTCATACTGCACTTGCCTTCTAGGGTATCAGCTTCACATACATATTCTGAGTCAGCTTTTTGCCTTGTAAAGACCCTGTTAGCTCATAGTGCTTTCCTGGCATTCAAAAAAAAAAACAATTAAGGGACATATCAATCAGAGAATGGGCAAGAAAGATGCAAGAAAATAGCACACATGAGGACTGCAACAATTTCAGTCACTTTGGACGTTTTCAGGCTTTCAATACTGAGAACTAAGCAAGTCACAAGGAGCTATTAACAAGGGAGAAGGTGGCTTCGTAGTGTCCAACATTAGAAACCCCTGCTAGTAAGCTCTGTCAGATGTAGGTGGACCTAGGATATCTATCAGCACAAGCAAGAGACCCTGGAACAGCTACTGGCATCTGGCACCTACCACTGCTAGCACTTTCTCATGTGAAACATAAGCAGCACTACTGACAAATTCCCACTGGGAGCAGATATCATGCTGTCCCCAATGGGGAAAACACACTCTGATAAATTGGCTAAAAACTCCGAGATTTGCTAGTTCCGTGGAAAACACTGAAATATGAGCCGCTTGCAAAATTTAAATAGGCCACATAAATACGTCCTCACATCTCAGGCACAGAAGATGCACAAATGACTTCAAGTTCTAGCAGCCAGGCAGGGATATAACCGCTATTCTCCTTTTTCCTCTTGTCCAGCAGGAGCACAGAATGAAGCATGCATGTTATAACTCACAGCAGTTTTGCAAAGCTAGCAGCAAGGGAGAGGGTGGCACACCTGAAGTACTCTTCATTCTCATCAGGCTGTGCTAAAGTGACCTGGGAGTAGCTGATTGCAATCACTGTCTCCTGCTGAGCTAGATGGATACTACAGAAGGCAGCTTCCAGCTGGACTGGGGTAAGATATAGTAACTGTCCACAAAGAATGAAGGCTTTGAAAAAAATGAGCTCTGAGACAGTAGAATGATGGACTACGTATCTGTGATCAAATCAAAATTTAGACTACAGCCCAGGGCACTATACTCATACACAGATGGGCCTAAGCAGATGTGCCCTCCAAGTAGCTCTTGTGTGAATACGGCACACCAATCAAGGACTTCCGCTCAGGCTTCCCCAGAACACGTTATTATTTTTTTCTAAATTTTAAAACCTCTTCACCTCCCATTCAGTCCGTATTAGGAGAGAAATAGAGCATGTTACCATCAATTTTGTTATCTCTTACTGGAAGCTTCCCATTTCTGTAACAGCTGAACATCTCTCTGCTTAAGTGTCTTAGGGCTCAGAACTCCAATTATATTTAGCTGGGGGCACTGCATTGCTTCTCCAAACTCAGGGGCAAGATCAACTGTGATTTTTTCAGAAGGCCTCTGCAAACCTTCTTACTGGTTCCTTGTTTGCATAGGACAAAAAGTAAACAAGCACTAACCATCTCCTTATATCAGAACGGCTTTTAGAAATCGAGAATATTTCAGATAATGTAGATATAGATGGAAAAGAAATATATGTACTTCTAGCTTATTAAATATTCAGTACAATTTCCATACAAGGTTTTGCATGCAGAAATAGTTTTATAGTTCCTCACAGAAACCCTATTACTGCTTAGTATCTCAAAGGTCTGGCTAGCACAGTACATTTATTTCATTCATAAAGGACTTGCCGATGCTTCAGAGAGTGTCTGCAAAAGCTATTCGGTGTTTTTGACATCCAAGTTACCAGACTGGCAAGACATACTGTTGTCTTTCACATAGAACTTTTTCATTTGACAGGACCCTTGAAAACAGCAGGCAAAAACCTGAGCTAGGACACCTGTATGCATCATCTCCTTTCTGTTTGTTCTCCCCATGCTTGCCCAAGAAGTCAGATCAAAACATCCCATGAGGACACCTCATCAAAAAGTGACTTCTTTTCTTGACCAGGTCACTGGAAGCATTACACAAGGTTGCAAGTTCTTGTTCATCAGACAATGCTTACATGCAGCACAGGGGCAGCATTGCCTCCATTTTTAATAACAACTGCAGAAATCTCACAGAATGACTCCAGAAGGATGGGAAGAGAGAAAGGTTGTCCGGCTGAAACACTTTAGACATACCTGACCACACTAAGAACAAGCAGCTCAAAGACATGTAATTTAATATTAAAAGAAAAAAAAAAAAAAGAGACAACACCAACAAAACTCCAAGGGAGTGCTCTGAGCAGCAGAACTAATGAAGCCACATTTTCTATAGATTTACATCTCATGATTGATTGACTTCAGTGTATAAGAGAAAGCACCAGCTGAAACTTTGGCTGCCTTTAGGGTATTTGTAACAACTTACTCCTGTGGATTTTTGCATCTATTAGCATTTGAGTTCATTCTGTGGTGTTTGCTGCACTGCAGAACTCCAGGCCCTACATGAAGCAATTTGACTCAGCATAGCCATCACTGCGAAGGAAGGCCACACAATCACAGCAGCAGAGACCAAAAGCTGCGGTTAATTTCCTGACATGGTAACTTCAGAGAGCCTGAGTCCGTAGACAACTTCACTTCGCCTGGGCTGGAGTGAACTGGAGGCCTGAAGAAATCACAATTTTGTTTTGTCATGAGGCATGGAAATAGAAATATTTATGACCCAACAGGTTTGTCACGTGCCAGCAGGCACTATTTACATGGAAGTTTTTGCCTGAGCATTGACATTGAAATACCATTTTACACCTGAAACAGCACTGACAGTCCCCACATTTTCCTAGTGTTTCAAGCAGCCTGAGTAGTAGGGGAAGCATCAAGTCCTAAGGTCTCTTAAGCAGCATCACTTCAAGAATGGAGATAGCTCAAACTAGAAGCCAAATGCTGGAAATGGAGGCCCTATCAAGCTACTAAAATCTCCTAGAACAAATCAGCAGCATGGGCTTAAGTAGAGTTACAGCTGCTGCTCCTGACAAGCGCACGAAAGGCCTGCCAGCACCGATCATTTGTAACTGCTGCAAGCACACTGCTGCTGAGACCGCACCGAACACCGACAGCTCGACAGAGTGTCACCGCTTCAGGTTCAGCAGCCACTTCCCCGGCACACGAGAGTCCCAGGCGTTCATTGTGCCCGAAGCAATTGTACATGAGACAGCGATAAAGTAATTAAACTTTGAATCCACTAGAAATAGAAAGCTGCACTTGTCATTGCTAAGTCCCTCCTGCTAACACAGAACACCTTGATGACAAGTGACATCACATGGGCTCAAGGTGACAAACCAGCCTTTTCTCCCAAATTAATAACCTGCTGCACCATCCAGGCAAGAGACCTGTTTCGTTCTTTAAGCACTGTGCTTAAACATCAGGTAATTAAGTTTCTTATTCTGAATCTTAAACAAACACTGCAGCTGGACAAGAGATCAGCAATGAGGCTTACATTCTAGACTTCCCCAAACAATCAATACCACTAAATATTTGCACCCTGTAAGAAGATCAGCTAGGTAATCAAAATACTGTATGTGAAGAGGAAGCTTTACAAGTGCTAATCTTCCATGTCTATCAAATCCTTCAAAATCCTAGCAGTACTGCTTCCCAGTTAAAACAATTCTGTCTACTTAGAACCATTCCTTTCCTACTCTCTCCTTTTAGTAAGACTGTCTCACACCACTTATCAGCCTATCAATCCCCCAAATCGGGATGTTGCTCCATGTCACATTACAAAAGCTATGACCATTTGTTTTACCTTAGCAGCGAGCTTCATCAAGATTAGTGCCCGACTTTATGCCAAGCTGTACAAACACACAGCAGATATTTCTTGCCCAGATCACGTAACCATATAAATATACATGATAAGGGATGGTGGTATTACATGCCTTCACAGAAGGCGAATGAGAAAAATCCCATAAACTATCCACAATCACTCAGGTAGTCTGTGGGACAGCTTAAAATTGCTCTCTTTAGTTCCAGCCCAGTGCCTTGAACGTTAATCCTTGCTTAACCTGCCCTCTCAGTTCAAAAAAAAGAGTACCTCTACTACCAAGAGTATCTGCGCTACTACAAAAGAGCATCTCTACTACAAAGCCAGCCAGTGAGCAATATCATCCCTTTTTTACACTTTATTCCCCAGCCCTTTTTACGTGCATATGTAGTAAGTTTTCATGCGAGACTTCCCTACTGCCAAATGTTATGTGCAATATGGAGCTATGTAAAACAAATACTGTTTGTACTTGTAAGAAAAGTGATTGATAGACACGCACCCCCAAAAGCTAAACAGGTTAAGTGGAGCCATTATATTCTGTAAGTGAAGAGTAAGACCAGCTTGAATACCGGGTGAGGCAAAAATTTATGAAATAATTCAGAGCTTATGTCACAATTACTTATGCAAAAACAAACAGTAAAAGAGTAAGTCTATGCGATTCAATATAATGCATGTGAGAGAAGTGTTAAGTGCTTGATATACTCATACATTCCTAAATCATAAATGTGAAATTAAACAAGTAGCTCTGTGAGCCATAAAGCTAATGAAAACCTTTTTCCTACAGCTGTGTATCTCATGGCTGGGCAGCTTCAATGCCTGAGAAGGTGCGAATGCCAAGTAAAGCTTCCTCCACAGCAAAGACATTCCCTGGGCTCTCTCCTGGATAAACTCTGCGGGATTTAATAAAGAGCTGGCCTCATGCTACACTTTCTCCCTCAGTTAGACGAAACCAAAGTGCTCTCATCTCCTATACTCAGATTCTTATTTTCAGAAATCACTTTTTCTTAAAAGGACCTGCTGTTTGAAATAGCTGGCAGGACCTAGAGCTACAATGGGCAAGGAGAGAATGTAAAGGAGCACACACAAAGACCGCAATTGTTTTGGCTTCTTCCCATATTTCAGTAGCAAGGTAACTGCTCTACCTGCATGCAGCAGGCAGCAATGACAAGCACTGCTACAGATGACATCCTAAACCCTGCTTGCTCCAATTATGCAAGCAGGAGCATACTAATTTGTATTTAAGTGCAGCCCTTGCGTTCTCACAGTTCACTAATGGGGAACAGAGGCAGCTGGTCAGTTTATAGCAGTCAGAAAGCGGTACCAGAAGGACCTGCGACTGTTAGCTAGGCAGAGAAGAGCAGGATGCCCATCCTGCTTTCCCTTCTTCCCCAATCTGTCAGATTGTACAACTGTGTGATTAACCTTTAATCCAGTGATCATCAGGTCTTTCAACATTAGAAGGAACAGAAAAATCTGTTTCCAGGTAAGTACAACATGCACGTACTGGGATTAGATAAAATCACAAAGAAGAGCTGTTACATTTCCTTTATCATCTGCTTTCTAAGACATAAAAAAGCAAAAAAAAAATAACAGATTCCATAACCTTAAAAACTTCCATAAAGCAACATGCTTATATTCCAGAGAATTGCCAGAAAGTCTGCAGCCCACCAGGTTTCAGCAGAGAGGCTTGCTAGCCAGACCTTCTGCACAGGAGAAAGAGTATAGACTGGCAGATGTAGCTGGCACTGAGCGTTTAGGGTGCTAGTCCCAATCCTACTGTGAGCACATTAAGCAAGTCATTCTACCTTTCTGTCTCAATTTCTTTATCTGTGAAAGGGAAACGCTGATACTTAAGTAGAGGAATTCGAACGAAGGAGTACATTTAGGCAGGCTTTAAAATGCAACAGCGCTGATTGTCAGAGACCCAAGACAGCCCAAAATAGCTGCAAGAATATTTCACCTACACCCTTATTAGACTCTAGTTATTCCCAGAGGTGAGAGATACTAACAACCTAGTATTTCTTGTAGGTTTAGCCCAACATGTTGGAGGGAAGTAAAGTCAGCCAAGGCCAGGTTGTCACCATTATTGACCTAAGTCATTTTCCTCACAATTTAATATTCATTTTGAGAATGACTAAGTATTTGCCCCAAACAATTTCAGCAGGTGTGCTTCTCCAGAAGCTCACTACACAAACACTGGGAAAAAAAAAATTCACAATCGTATTCTAGTCATAAGCTACTTTATACCCTGTTTTTCTTGAGCCAACACCGTTCTTCAGATTAAACAGCCCTTTTCCCTTCCTGCTCTATTTTGGCTCAGTGTATTTACAGAATTCAACCACATCCCTTCTGTTTCTTGATTTTAGCAGGCTGAACAAACCTAGCCTCTGCAGAGGCCCTGTTCCTACCTACGGCTCGCTCTGTACCCTAAAAGGCAGAGCTGTAGCAGAACTGACCCTGCCTTTCTGCCATTATAATCTTGGTACTTACTAAGCATTTTTTCCCCCCCAGGAGCATGTGGTGGGTGGGAGCCTCGATTGTCAGAAACAGTAAAACAGCACATGAAACAGGAGGTCACAGAAGTACAGTGTCGTTTACAGAGTACACTATGGTTTGTTATTATTTCCACTGCAAAAGAGGCAGTCAGAGCATACATAACATTTCTCCTTGCTTTAAAAATCACCACAGTATAGAGGACTTGAGCGCACAGGAGATGCAGAATCCTTGGCCTGGCTGGGGTTTCGCATAAGGTACATCCTATGGAAGCAGAGGCAAACTCACCAATTCTTCAGCCTTTGCTTTAAAGTGTTGGGTGAGAAACCTAGATTATCCTTCAAATCCCTGACATGCCTACATTTCTTAGGACAGACTACTTTTAGACATTAACAATGGAGGGCCATCAAAGGAAGAAACAGTAAATACTGAGTTTAAGAATTACATCCTGGGGAATAAGAGGGGAGATCCACAAAGCATATGCCTGCCTGCTGCATATACCTGAAGGGACCAGCACATTTACAACCAAACCCAACTCCAAAGTCCTCAGCTCCAGGTTTGCCCTCTCCCCTGTGTCTACACCAGTCACATCCCACAACATCTGCCACTGTGTTAATGACAGCAACCACAGCATGTAATGAGCCCCCACACACCTGTGCAGCTCTGGGAAGCATCTGGCAAGTTCCCTCATCCTCCCACCAGCTCTACATCTGCATCCATCCATTCCTCCAGGAAAGGCTTGGCCCCAATCACACTACCACCACTCCTCCTGATTTTCAGCTCCTCCTTTCCACTCTCCATAGGTGGGACTCTCAGTGCCTCTCTGCTCCCAGGATTCAAGCTTCATTGCATCATGTCTCTAACAATTAAGGCACACAAACTGCACGACGCAAGTACTTTTTCACAGAGATCTGGCCACACCAGCTGACTCTCTCAGGTGGCTGGCTTCACTAGGGTATCAGAAAAGGATGTGTGAGCATCCCAGGCAGGCAATTATAGGATGACTAGTCCATGCTAAAAAAGTTTCTTCCTAATCTTGTCAGATGCTGCTTGCCTTAAGCCCTGAAGCTCTAAGATATATTGATCACCATCTCCTTTTATCCTGCACAACAGAGCCGTGTTTATTCTCAAATACCTTGGCCATCCCTAATCCTGCTCACTTGACAGCCTGAGCAATCTCTGGTGGCACAGACTTCTGCTGCCCTAGTTAGGAGAAGTATGCTTATTTATTTCTCCATTTCAAGCAACTGCTAGCTTGCCAGGAAAAATGGACAGAACATCGCATGCAATAGCCTCTGCTCCATGCCAGGGTTCATGTGATGCCTGTGTGTGCGCACCAGCCAGCAACCCCTGCAACAAGTAAGGCTTTGCTGATCTCCAGATTTACTAGAAAAATCCCATCCAAGCTTCCTGAGGTATGCCAGATGCTACTGAAGGGAGTGGCAAGGGCAGCAAAAAGGCTGATCTTAACAAGCAAAGGCCAGTTTACTCATTTTTCACCTCTGCTATGACTATTTTTATTTAGGGAATTCAGAGAAGTTATCTAAAAGGACCTCAGCTCATGCCTTCCAGGAGAGGAGGTTAGGTACTACAAGAATACACTGCACACTACCATCCTGAGCTCTGCATTTTCGATCTGCAACAAGGTACCCAAGCCAAAATAATATACTTCTGAGTAAGAAAACCCCACCCCAACCCTTTGAATCTCACAAGGGTTGGGTTTCAATTTCCAACCCTTTTTTCATCAAGCCAAAGCAAAATAACTACTATCTCCCATGCAGACATTACTCACACAGTGCTGTTCTACACCAGTCACCACTTTGCTTACCTTTGGTACGCTCTTCCACATACAGCAGTATCAGGCTGGAAGTGTCCTGTTCAAAGTCTTTCCTCCAGCTCCGTGGCTGCAGCTGGGTTCATTGCTTCACCCAGATATTCACACATTCAGATCATTTTGATGGTCTTGCCTGACCCCTTGCATAACACAAGCTGTGGAATTTCATGTAGTACTTCCTGAAGCAGCCCATAGTTTGTCTGGGCATCTTTTAAAAAAAGCCTCTCTCAAAGTTTCAAATCTCACCTCAGTCTACTATAACTTTCACAGGATGCAGCAATCAGTATTATTTCAGTTCAGTGCATACTATTGATTTATACAGTAGTATGATAAGATTGTCAATGTTTTCTATTCCAATCTTCATGCATTCTCACACTTTTTAATTTTTTGAGAGGGAGAAGAAAGTAAAAAAGCAAAAATTGCTGCTAGTTATTGAGTAGAGGGTTTCAGTGCAAAGATCTCTGCTCTCTTCTCCTCTGCTGATTGCAGTTAATCAGGAACCCAGCAGGATGAGCGATCAGTCCAAACTGTTACCTCCTCACATAAGCAACAGCAGATTTTGCAAGGCTGGGTTCTTACCCTACCAGTAGGGCATCACAGGCAGGGTCCCTCCATCCCATGGATGCTCTGCTTGGCCCTCGTGAGGCAGATCCAAGGTTACTGGTCCCACAGCAGCGATTGGGGAAACCTCTCCTCATTTTGCCAGGTAGAAAACTGATTGTTTAACAGCAATCTTTGTGCTCTGCCCTTCAAGCCAGCTCCAGACTTGCAAGAGCACACTGCTGCTCACCTGGGAGCTGCCCTGCTTGCCTTGTGGGTTCCTGCAAAGGCTTTTGTCACCGTGTTTTCCTCACCAAACAGGAAGCCTCTGCAAAGCACCTTCACTTTCTGCACCATCTGCTGAGGAAGGAGACCATCTTCAGCTATAGCTTAGTGGTTGAACACAGACCACACAGGTTGCACCACAGGCTTACAGCAGGAACAGATAGAGAAGAGCAAAAGCCTTCTACTGTGGCAGATCCTGGCTTTTTGTAGCTGTGCTCAGGGCATACCTCTTCCTTCCCTTCTCTCATTACCCCCTGAAGTACCTCCACCTGCCACCCCACCCTAAGCACAGGTGGGTCTCTTCAGAGTTACCCAACACTACTGCCTGCACCTTCCACCCAACTTCTCCTCCTCCAAACCCCCAACTGGGGTTGCAGCTGTGATCTTCCCTCCAGAGCTGGAGGAGGTGAAGCAGGGGCAGGTGGAGAGAGCTGCTTTGCTTTGACAGCCGAGGGACCCAGAGAAGATGACGGTCTTCTCCAAAGTCCATGTTAAGTGCTTTGTAAAGAAGATTGCCTTGTTTTGCCCAGACTGCCCATTTCTACTTTGCTGTCTCCCTTAGACTGTGCTGTCTCCTTGATGTCTGTTTAGACCACAGGGGTAGGAAAAGGTCATCTCTTGTCATAGGAGCATGCAGTGGCTAATGTGAAAGAGCCTCGATCTCAGCATGGCTGTGACCAGCAGTCAGAGCAGGACGCAGCCACAGCATCCTTGGTGGATGTTTCAAAGCTCAAGATCCCTCAGCACAATATAGAGGATGATACAGCGGAAAGAGGGGATATGTGCACCTGACTTAGGATGTTCACCTCTTGGGAGTCAGCAGTGACAAGCACCTCCAGAGACCAATTCAGTGTCTCTCCGCATTGGCCGTATAGTGAATTAAGACAGCCTGTCCTTTTAGCACAGGCTAATCTAACTTAGATGCTTTGAATTAGGCAATGTGAATGCAGCTTTTTCTTTCTTTCCCTCCCTCAGCAATTTCCTAGTGTCACTTAACTGCTACAGAAATCACACAGCAAGTTGGGTAGAGAGAGTGCACTGGAGCCACCGCCATCTGCCTGAGCATACAGCTGGGGATATTAATAATAATTTCTTCCATTGGAGCTTGAGAGAAAGGAAAAAAAAAAAAAAGAAAAAAAAACCCAAGTGTTTTGTAGCTTCCTGTTTGAATTAATCTCCTCTGACAACTGCTGATTTGGGTTTGTGATTCGATCCTCCATATGTCTAGCTCTATTGGTCAATTAAGTGCAGGGGGCGATTGGGAGAAGCAGTGATGCTCAGACTGATTATAAGAGGAAGCATCACGCAGTACTTAGGACATGCAAAGCTGGCTGGCAGAATCGGCATTCACACGGCCAAGCTAAGCGTGAGGTAGCTGCTGCTGCTGCTTTTCAGGTCAAGGAGATTCTCCCTGGCTCCTACAGAGACAAGATGCAGCTGCCTGGCTGTTGACCATTTGTGAGCAAGGGACACAGTTGCAGGGAGGGAGCGAGCAAACAAGCACAAGGAATCACGGAGAGCAGAGGATCAAATGATAAATAAAAGACTACAGAAACAGGAATAGTTTCTTCCATTACCCTTTGCTGTAGACAGACAAATATAATATAAGCCAGAAAGGTTAGTTGTAGGAACTGGCAGAGAAAATCAGAATCAGCTTAGAATAATCCTTGTTAGAACATATAAGGGAAAATAAATGGAAAGCAGGACAGAAAAAGAGAGGTAGATGTGGAAATTGGTAATGATCAAATAAGGGCTGTGGGAGATAGTGGACAGCAAGTTAAGTTACAGATCTGCTGCTCTATACCAGCAGCAGAAAAAAAAAAAAAAAAAGTTAATGTAATGCTTCCATTCATCTGCAGAGCAATCATGTCAGAAAGTGAGGAGGTACTGGCCCTCTGTACAGATCTGGCAGGACAGCAACTGGAATATTGCCCTCAATTCTGGGTAACAGGCATTTACAAAAGATGTTGATGAGCACAGGGAATACAGACAAGAGCAGCAGTAAAAAAAAAGAAAATTAGTAAGGGTTTGAAAGCACTGACATATGAGAAGAGATTAAAATAATTAAATATGTATTGCTTGGCAAGGGGTAAGATTAACCATCTACAAGTGTGTAAATACCAAGAAGGTAGAGGAATTGTATTAAGGGGTATAAATATAAGTGTAATAGAGCAAAAGTAAATACAGGCTCAATATTAAAAAAAGAAAATAATCCTTTGCTCTGAGATTTTTTTAAACTCTCCTTGAGAAGGTGAGGCTTATTGCTTGAAGCAGCTGTAGTGGCATGGAGAGAACATGGTTGCACTCATGCCTCAGTGGCAAATCTCCACAGAAATAGACACAGAGAAGGAGGAAACACCTCAGGAGTCACCAGTGATTAGGAACAGTCCACACTGGCCTGCAGAAAGCTTAGCAGAAGCCAAGGCTGTGGCAGACCTACGGGCCAGCTGCTGTGCCAGAAGGCAGCACGGAGAGGGAATTGAGACCAAGTTCTGTCTTCAAAGGGCATCCTCCATAAACCCCTTTTCTTGGGTGTAGGAGTCGGGGTTAGGTTCTGACCATCTTCTCCTCCTTCCCACACCTACTTTTTCAATTTTAACCAGCTAAACCAGAAATGCACCAGGACGCTGCTTCCCCACCACTCTGCTCTGCAAGGGCATCTCCCTGTCTTGGCTTGCTCTGCTGTCGGAGCCCAGCAGCACAGCCCCATGTCAGAGAGCCATCAGCAGAAGGGTGTGTTCCGCAGCGCCATGAAAAGTGCTGCTGGCACTGCTGCAGCAAGCTCGCCAAAATTGGCCTTGTCACTTTAAATACATTAGACAATAAATCATCCCTCTGAGACATCCCCAAAGGAAAAACAGGGGGAAAAAATAGCACTTAAAAGCTCTTTTCTATTACAAAGCCTCTAGGGAGCTTTTAAACTTGGAGAGTTTTTAAGTGAATTTTATGCTTTTTTCCACCCCCCCTTTGCCTGCCTTTATTATCAGTCGCTACCATTAGCCTTGCCTTCCCATGACCAAACTCTAATTTAGATTCCTTTTTTTTTTGCTTCCCTTAAGTTTTTTCCCCTTTTCTCTCTCACCCTTACATGTATTCACACAAACAACGATAATGTCCACACAACGGTCTCTTTCCCATTCAGCATCTCCTCTTAAATTGAAATTTCTCTTTGCCAATACGTTTTTTTTCTCTGTATCACTCTCCCCTCGCCTGCATCTCCCTTCGCTTTTTCCCTTTCCTCCTACTCTTGTCTCTCATCTGTCATTCTTCATGTCTGGTTGTAGTGGAACAACTTCAAACCCCTTTCCCTGCTTTTTGGAGGACTATGTAAATTTTGCAACTTGAACTTATTTTTCCACAGCGATATGCTGGGTTTCCTTCCCTACAGAGCATATTCATTTACCCCTGCCTTAGGAGTCATCAAACGCTTCTGACCTAGAAGAGCAGTATTTGGTCCTTCTGTTCTCTCTCCAATACCAGCTTTTCCAAACTGAACTAAGAAATAAGTTTTTCCTCCATTTACTAGTGCTCAGGAAGTCAAACATGGCTGTGCAACCAGATCTCCCATGCAGTGCTTGAACTGTTCTCGGGTCTATTGCTTTTTTTTTTTTTTTTTTTTCTCTCCTTAAAAACTTTAAAACCGCGAGGAATAAGTCCAGTCTGGTTCTATGCCTTTCAAGTGCTGTGCTGTGTGGAAGAAGTGGGCAGCATTTTCCAGTTAAACACAGGGATTTTACATCTTCAGTCATGTATGTGCATAGAGTATCAGAGCAGAAAGAGGGAATGTAAGGTAAGTGAGGGCAAATTTCAGGAAGTTTGAACTCTGTAGAACAACCTAATGGTTTTCCATAGGCACCATGCTGGGAACCAAAATACACCTGTCAGCATCTAGCCATCATAAAGCAACTCTTACATCATGGCTGACCTAGCAGAGTCCTGCACAGAAACTATGAGTTAACTTTGTTATGTTGCATCTAGGACTGTTACCCAACCGATTTCCCACCAAGTCAGCCAGTTATACCATGTGTGAGACCCTGACAGAGGACAGCAGCAGCTACTCCAACTGACTGTTCTTCGGTTTATTTTTGTTCCTACAGGTGCAAGCCCAAGGTGACCTTGTGATCTACAGTTGCTGCCACCTGAGTGACAACATTCCCATGGTCAGAAATGCGACTTTTAGAGAAGTACAACATAACCCAGTAGAAGATAGCAGGCTGACTAATAATGAAGTTAACCATCTTTATCACTGGCAGTCAACTCAATAAGGCACCTCTCCAAACAGCACAAAATATGGTATTTTTTATCACTAGGGACAGCGAGACAATTGGGGCAGCAGAAGCAAACACACTTGACAGCTCAGTCTTTTGCATAGACCATGCTGAATTTCTCTCTGGATAGGGAACGAATTAAAGGAACAGGAATCACAACAGTTAGAGGGGCACCAAATGATAAATTGAACAGGCTGAAGCGTGGAGCAGAAGCAAAGAAAAATGGGATGCAAAGACAAATAAAACCCATTACGTTGACACCTTGTGGTTTCCTGGTCTCCTTAGTGGTCAGTATTCATGCCCAGAAGCTGATGGGCATCCTCCTCATCTCTAGCTCATGCCTCCCACTCCTCCCCAATCCCTTCCCAGCTCCAGGCCAAGTGACCAACTATCAGGCCCAGGACAGCCAAAGAAAGGGCGTGGGACACAAAAACGTGGAGGACTAAAGCCTTCCTGTGAAAGGAAACGCTGCATCCTGGGCATTTGTCCAGGGAAGTGAGAGGTGGGATGGTAACGAAAGGTCTATGTTCTCCCTAATCATTTCCGCCACAATAAGGGAGAGAGTGCGACATACACCAGTGGATTGCAGCCATTAGCAGTGAACCACTGGTGGCTGGCAAATTGTAAATTAGAGAGCCAGAGTGAGAAGAAAGAAAATCAAAGGGGGGACGAGGTCGTGTTTTATTTCACTTGTAGCGCTTTTCAAATTCCAGCCCTAACCAAACCTGATTAAAGTAAATCCCTTTTTTACGGCCTGTGGAGTCTATAAGATTATGGTGTTAATGGAAGTGTGATTCGATCCGTCAGTAATGGTGCATGTCGGGGCCCAGGCGCCTCAGACAAGTCCATTTTTTAAGACGTATTTATTGTTTTTTTTCCCCCTCTCCTTTCTGTTCTCTGCATTGCAGGGTTTAATTGAACAGTTTAAAGTGATTCTTCTTCAAGGCCCATTAATTGATTTTATTTGTGTATTCTCCAGGGGTCAAGGGGAAAATATATAATAAAACATAAACTCCAGGTCTGCGTTTGTCACAGTTCCCACCTTTCCACAAACATAAAGCATATTTCATCTTTAGGATTTCAGATTTCTTCTCTTTCCATCCTTATTCCCCTCCACTATAACACTCAGGTGTTAAGTCTCCCTGCATTCCCTTTTCCACTCTCTATTTCTAAGATTTGCCACTGTAATTGGGAGCACAAGGCAGCAATCTCTCTCTCTCTTTCTTTTCCTGTGCAGCAAATGCTACATCAGTTTTCAAATGCCACTTTGCTTTCAGGGACTCCAAATGACTTCCCCTGTCCCAAGTCGAGCAGAGAGGAGGGTACTGGGTTACACATATTTGTAAACTGGTGGTCCTCGAAGCTTAGGTCATTTCCTCTACAAGCTGGGGAGATTCTGATGAGCTGCTTAGAAAACACTTCTGAGCAGCCTGCCTCTTTCACACTGGTAGCCCAACAGTGCGCGTGAGCCTCTGCATAACAGCCAAAAGCTGCTTCTTTCTGCCACTGGCTCTGCAAGGGGACACCGTTTCCTTCTCAGCCTCCCCCGACACTCAGCGTAAGGTACCCAGCTGCTCCAGATAAATATATATCGAGCAGGCTTCGTTTGCTTCGGATACTCTAACGCCATTTGCCTCTTTCAGCTCCCAGCTCCACTCCCTGAAGCTGGCCCCAAAGACAATTTTTTTTCTGATTCACCTTGCTGAAGCCCTAACTCTCCTCTTTCATGCTGTTCTTTTGCAGAAGCGGGTTTCTTTTAATAGAGTTTTCAAAACACAAGAGGTTTCTTTTTATTATTATTTTTAAATCCCAAAATGCGCCAGGGAAGTTTTCATCCTTCCACTCACTTCACTCAGATCCTTTCCACAAACTGTCTCTAAATTAATGCAAGGTGAAGGACACTTTTGTTTCTATCCTCTGACTGAAATGGTCTGGGTGAGAGATCACTGCCACAGCTAGGCCAGTTCCTTAGGGACACAGCCTTCCCAACCAGTTTCATGCAATCTTGCGTTTGTTTTGAAATTCAGCATCACTTAACATAATAGATGGGACCAAATCTGACATAAACCTTGCACCAGTAAACCTCTTGTCCTGGCTGCTCCTGGCTGCAGAAAAAAAANCCTGGCGACAAAAAAAAAAAAAAATAAAAAAAAAATCTGTTCTATACTAGAGGTGATGGTGGTGTTACAGAGGTGGAATGTAATTACCCAAGAGTGGAAGTTTGTCTTACTCCCTTTACTCTTATGACAAGTAGTATGGCATCTTTAAGCAGGCAGAATTTCAGATTTAAGTCTGAAATCATAGCAAGGGAGGATTCACTAATGTGCAGGGGAAGAGGTTATGGTGAAGACAAAAGAATAGATCCCTCTGCTCACCCATCAGCAATCTTCTGTTCTGAGTTAAGCTTTCCATGGAAGGCTGAAAGTATGAATCCTGAGCAAGTTATGCCTATACTTAACTCCTAAGCTCTGTCTAGAACAAAACCTATATACCTGGAGATGCACTCAAGCACATGCCATTGTCCCCCACTGCCACTGGAGCAGAGCTTCCCAGGCTGACTGTTCATTGGTGAGCATGTACTTGGTCTTTTGGCAAGACATGGGGACACCATAGAATCATAGAATGGCTTGAGCTGGAAGGGACCTTAAAGATCATCTATTTCCAACCCCCCTGCCATGGGCAGGGACACCTCCCACTTGACCAGGTTGCTCAGAGCCTCATCCAGCCTGGTCTTAAACACTTCCAGGGATGAGATGTCCACAGCTTCTCTGGGCAACCCGTTCCAGTGTCTCACCACTCTCATAGTAAAGACCTTCTTCCTAATGTCTAATCTGAATCTACCCTGCTCTAGTTTAAAACCATTGCCCCTTGTCCTATCTCCACATGCCCTTATAAAAATTTCTTCAGATTTCCTGTAAGCTCATCACATCACTGCGAGGTGAACACGCTCACCCAATTACTCCTAGGAAACGTAGCAACACATTTCATCCAGCTATCCTCATTTTCTGGCTCTAGTTTTACAAGTGCATTTGGTATCATCACCACCTTATCCTTTCAGTTATTCCACTGCCTTCTTCCTTGCTCTGCTAAGGTATGCTCTGCTGATATATCTCTGATGTTTCTTCTGAGAAATGCTCTGCCTGGTGATCAGCCTCTTCTACAGCAAATAGGACCATCTCATTTTTCTTAAGGGTATTAGCAAGGCAGTATTTCTGTAACAGGAGCTTCCTGCATTTGTAAGTGTGATGATTTTGGAATAAGGAGAAGTTCTCTTGGGAAATCTGACCAGCTGTGATCTAGGCCTACACCATTATGTAGCATTGCTACTGTAATAGCTGAATTTCCAGGCTGCAGTCTGCAGAGACATGTGTCCACTATAAAGAGCTCCATACTGTAGCTGTCAACCCTGAACAGTGATCTTCCAAACTTCCAGTTACAACCACACTTTGTCAAACAAAATTTTCCTCTGTGAATACCCATGCAGATATACACCCTACATTCTCATGTCAAGGTTGAATACCCTACAAGTCCATTATCACCTGAAGTGAAAGAATCCATCTCCTCCTCAAGATCTTTCATCTTGATCCATCTTGGTGTCTCTTAGCAGAGTCTTTAGCTTTTGTATTTAAGGTGTAATTTCATTTCAGCATAACCTTGACCTGCCTGTGTTACTGGAGCAAAAGATCCCTCCATCTAACTGTTCACCCTCCCCCATATACATATGAAACTCAGCGTCCTCCCTTAGCTAATATCGTACGAAGGAATCAATCTGTCAGGCACACATACCCGCGCAGCCTCAGCAAATTAACCTTGCAGACTAATTAGGGCAAGCGCCATGGTGTTGGTATCATGGCCTCATTTTGCTGCTCTAAGCATTAAAAAACTACCACAGCACAGCTACCAGTTAAAATCAATAGCCCACTGTATTAATAAGAATAAAGCTAACCAAGTTCTTCCTTGCTCCCGTGTCGGGCCGTAAGGCTGTACGGAGGAGTCTGGAAGTCCCTGTTATTACAGCTTTGATGAAGACCAGGTTTGAAGAACGGCTGCTCTTTAGTGGAGGCAAGAGATTGTCAGAGGCTCAAGCAAAGGACAGATTTACTGGAAAAGATCATAAGACACTGCTAAACTTGCCAGGCCTTTCATGGCCTAGAAACCCCGGAAGTCAGTTTCTGTTTGCATTGCACAATTGGCAGAGCCTGTCACAACACTGCGAAAGCCAGCTGCTG
This sequence comes from Baryphthengus martii, assembly GCA_013396935.1. Taxonomy (NCBI): domain Eukaryota; kingdom Metazoa; phylum Chordata; class Aves; order Coraciiformes; family Momotidae; genus Baryphthengus; species Baryphthengus martii. Next base: position 10,638 of record VWZK01013450.1, on the reverse strand, counting down.
CTTTCTGCTCAGAGCTAATTCCACCTGATTTATTTAATACAGTAATCAATATAATTCTTTCTTGCCACCCCCCTCCACACACAGCCAACAGTTGGAGAGAGCAAATGCTCCAGACAAACCTGCACAAGCAGGTGGTGTGGAGCTCCTTGGCTCTTCCAGTGAGTGAGCAGCTCAGCGATGTGCTCGAGAGAGAGGAGGAGGATGCGCGCCAGGGGAGCACAGCCATGCACACACGTGTTTCCTCACACCTAAGAGTGGCTTGCGGGTCTGGAGAGATAGCAAATGCACAGACAAACAGGTATGACCGCCAGTGAAAGACAGAGGCTAGCGCTGTAGGAACCTACCCTCAGCTCAGATTCCGAAGCGACCAGGAGAGATTTAGAGAGGTGGAAGGGGTTGAAAATGTAAGACATGCAAAAGCTAGGGTAAAATAAAGCCAATTTGCTTGACTTAAGGAAAAATGATGGCAGAGCTGGTATGTAAGGACACGGCATCTAGGGAGAGAGCTGCTCAAGAGCACCAGGAAAATCTTCTGGCAGGTCTCAAATATCTTCCCACTGTGAAAAAACAAAAGCCAAGGCCACTGGGATGTGAAAATGAAAAATCCCTGAAGGACAGTGAGTTCTGGAAAAAAACGGTAGTCATTTCGCTTTGAGTCTTCTGGCCTGCAAAAGTGTAAGCAGGTACTGCCAACGAGGGAATGAGTTCTGCAGGACAAAGATGGCTTCAAGAGCTGGATCAAAGATGGAGCTTTGGGAAGGAAGGCAGGAAGGCAGGAAGGCAGGCAGGCAGGAAGGCAGGCAGGAAGGAAAGCAGGAAGCAAGGAAGGCAGGAAGGAAGGAAGGCAGGAAGGCGGGCAGGAAGGCGGGCAGGCAGGAAGGCAGGAAGCCTAGACTTTCATTCAACAGCAGAATCAATACTGGTTTCAAACTGGGCTTTATAATCATGTTCAGTGGGGACTCTGACAGGATGCTTGAAGAATGAGACAGCATTCAGTACAGCTGCTTTAGTGTCACAGCTGTAGGGAAAAGGTACAAAAGATGAGAAAGGAACCTGGAAACTGCTGAGAGACAGTGATGTTTATCTAACAAAAGATGGGCCAGACAGAGAGAACCAAGGAGTCTTAGGATATGGAGAGAAAACATTGTTTCTTAGAAAACAAGTGCTACAAGTATTTGTTGGCACTGGAAACATTTCATTTTTTGTTCCCAGAATGGAAACATCTGGTTACCCCCAGACAATTCGTGCCCGTATGTTACATGCCAAATTCTGCTAGCTGCCCTGATTTCAGAGCCCATGTCAACTGAGAAGCTGCAAAAGGTGGCTGCAGTTGGCAGATAGTCTGCCATGTAATACACAACCATCATTTTCCATTTGTAAAGTGTTTAGGGAGATACTTTCCTGAAATCAATCTGTACCCAAAAATGCACAAAAAAAAATTATCTTGCTTTAGAGAGTGTTACATTTATTTTCCTGCCCATCTCAACTGGGTATTTTCCAAAGCCCAGACTAACTAATCTGCAACACATCCAACAGAAGCTGTGCATAGGAACTATCACTGATGCAAGAGCCATGACACTGAAGGTACACTACCATCCAGATGAGCTGCCACCTGGAGTGGACAGATGGAGATGAAGAGAAGGAGGGAGAAAAGCCAGCTGAGTGAATGGTTTCATTAAGCAGCAAGGAGGAAGGGAAGTAGAAACGAGAATGAAGAGTCTTTAGACAGTAGCAACAAGTCAGTGTGCTTGTATTGCTCAGTGGAAACAAGGACCTTTGCCCTGTCCTGATGAAAAGTTTTTCTGGTCTCCTACCAAGAAAGAAATGATAATGTAGTAACATCCTGACTTTACTTTTCTCCCTGATCCTTCAGAAGGGCTTGGGGAAAGGCATGCTCCTTCTCACCCCAGTCCATCCCTTACAAAAGACACAGAGCACTCTAGGGCAAGTCTTCAAAGAATTAGTTTAGATCCTCCGCCAAGGTAGAGAGGCTCAATCAAACTGCTAGTCTCTCACATTAACACCAAATCTTCGAGTATTAATCTCAGGCTGTCGGTGACCTGGAACACCAGCTATGCTAACAACAAACTTAAAATCACAAAGACGACCAAGTGTGAAACCAGATTTAAAGATTTAGCAGCTATTCTCAGCAGTCTCCTGTTTAGGCAAAATGCGTCAAAGGCATTTGGAAACTACCGAGAGGTGCTCTGAAATGGTAGCCGATTTCATGGCTGACAACGAAAAGCCGAGCAAGGGGCTTATCTCTGAGATAGAAGTGAGTACAAGAAAAACTGCCATCAGCTACGAGAAAGCGCCGATCCGACTTCCTCACTTCTCTGATGCTGAAAACATCGTTCCCTCTGTCCGTGGCACCTGCCCGGCCCTTCCCCTACAGAGAACACAGTTTCAGAGGAAGGAGGGAAGGAATTTGAAGAGGTGAAGAAAGCAGAGCTTGAAGACCATAATCGGGGATCCCGATGCTTGCAGGAGCTCTGGCTACCCGCCCTCTTCCTCTGCCCGTTACAGCTCAGGTAATGACCAGAGGAAGCAGATTTCCTATACTTGGATCTGCTGCCACTCTGAGTTTGCAGCAGACATTTTGTAATCAGAGAGCCTGTCAAGAGAGACAAGAGCCTTTAGCAGAAAAGAGGAGTTAATTCCGTAACAAGGGATTTAAAATCTTTGCGAAGGGGAACAATAAAAGAAACAATTACAGAGTTTAACCACTGCTGCTGGCACGGAGTTGAATGACATTTGTCCTTAGCTACACTGATAGAGTTAAACAGCGCGCGCTCACGGCTGAGGTTTCGGTTTGCTGGTGATTTTGGAATGTCAGCAAAAGTTTTGTTTCAAACTAAACCAAATAATTTTTTCTATTTCAAGCATTTAATTAAAAATGATTAGAGGTTTTATTTTAGAGAAAAGTTGCTTCCAATTGACACAAACCCAAGAATTAATTTTTTTTTTTGAAAATGGGAAAATGGAACATTTTGATTTTAGAGGAATTTGGGGATACTACTTTGAGAGCTGCTGAAATAGACACAAAAGCTGCCATGTAGTCAGCATTTATTACCCTACTTTATTCTGTATGTATTCAGATACAAACCCAGCTGAGACCGTAACAGTCCATTTTCACAAAGCAGACTTAAGGCCAGTGTTTATTTTGCCTTCCATGCACATTTCTAAAGGCATATTTATTAAGCAGATGCGTGACAAACAACTTCTTGACCTGAAGCATCTATCACTGCCTGGAGGAGGCAGACTTTCCCCTATTCTTGCTCCAAGCATTTACTAGTGGTTTGGCATTACAAGGATTAAACTGTAGCATTTCTGCTATACCCTGCTACAGGGAGCAACTCAGGATCACTACGCCTCCCCAAGTGGCATTAGGGAAACAACTTGAGTACTGTGGCTTTCATAGAGGGAACTGGCAATCCATTTCATGAGTTGATGGATGGCAGAAACCACCTCAAGCAGTTTGGGACTTCATCTACACACAGAGCTGTTACTGCTTTGTCCCTTGGCGAAGGTCTACAGAGCAAGGGCAGCAGAGATTTACTCCCTGACTAAACTCCAACCTTACATGTACACATCTGGCTGAAACTTTCTCGCAGGTTTTTTTGACTCCCCCAAAAGAGAAATTCAAGCAGAAATTACTTGAATTCCAGTCCAAGGCATTTGCTTGGAAGAAGCTGTTCCTAGAGATGCCTTGCAAGCACTTCTCCAACCTAAACCTAAGCAAAAAGGCTAGTGGTTTGAAAAGAGTTCACCTGAAATTAGGCACATAAAGCAGAGAGATTAATTTCACAAGTGTTCAGTACTCACAGCTACTGCCCCTTATAATATGATTCAGGTGTAAATGCAACAAGAGTAATAAGGCAGGTGGAGGAATATTGGACCTGGCAGGACAGTTTCCCAAGGTTTTAACATACAACTTCAAGGAACAATAGGGATGCCTTAGTACATAAAATAATACAGGATGATTTTTGAATCAGTCAGTGCTGGCATCTGGGAAACTCAGAACAGCAAAATTCTTTATTATAATTTGGTTGGTCTTCATAAAACCAAACAACTTAACTAGAACATGCCTATTTTTAGAGCTTAAAGCCACCTTTGTGTAAAGAGAAATTTTTGTAATTCTAATTTTTCACAGGAACTGATAAAGAAGGCCAGGGAAAGTAATTCGGCTAAAGCTTTGCCAGCAGGTTGTAATGAAACATCTTGTTTGGAGCCATCAGAGCAGGATGGTCTGTGTGGGCCAGATCTGCCCTATGGCTCAGCTCCTTCAGGCCGTCCACTGCTGAGAAGAGGGTGAACAATGACTAATAAGGCGTGCTCCATCCCAAGAGCTGAGTGCTACACACCCTGCATGGGCACAGCCAAGCTCCTGACACCATAAATCCCTCTTGCTAACAGCTCCGTGTGATCTCCAAAATGGTACCCGAAACTGCCATTTTACCCTGCACTCCTAAGAAGCAGAAGCAGCTAGTGACCCAGATTGTAAACCAAATTATGCCCATTCAGAGACAGAAAAACCTTGACAATTGGCATGTTAAGAGCGCCTTTCTTCCTGTGTAGTTTAGGGGCTAGTCTGCCAAAAGGAGGATATTGGGCTAGACAGCTTCTGATTCAAACACATTTGGCAATGCCTGTATTTGTCAGGGAAAAGTATCCTTCTGACTGATACGTTTGCTTTTGTCCCATTCTTCTTTGTTTGAAAATGAACCCTTTGTAAATAATTTAAGTGCATCTCTGACTGGCTGTTATCATCCCAAGGTCTTCCTCCCATCAGTATTCGCCGAGAGGGAGCATGCTTCTTTCCTCCCGTAACGCACTAACTTTTTCATTGCTTCTTTATGCTCACTTCTCACCAATCTAAATAATGGATCAATTGAGGTTTTATTCCTTGCTTTAATTAGGTCTTGAATTTTGAAAGTATTTCACTGTAATTACTTCATTAAACGTGAACTGAAAAGCAAAAAACACTCCAAAACAAACAAAGCTGTGCTTGTGCTTTTTTATCAAGTTTCTTTGTATGATACATAAAGGCAGACTTCAAATTTTAAATGGGGATGAAGTTTTTCTCTCAGTTCCACGTATAGGAAAATACTGACATCCTGGGCTCACTCTTTCAAACCAGCAGAGAGAGAGAAAGAGAGGGACAGAAGGACACAACACAGCTATGGACCAACTCAGTCAGTCATTCATTGACTTGCAGTGGCCTCAAGATACTAACACTTCTGTTATTGTGCACACACCTAACTCACATGTAATTGCCTGTGCCCTTGATGCTGCACTTCAGGTCCAAATTAAGAGGCTACGGAGGTACCCAAGTTACACCTTTCTCTTTGACCGTGAGCAAGATGGCATAAAACCAGTATCACAACTTTCTACCAATCCCCCATCACACCAGGATAATTCCTCACTGATTGACTCTCCAGATTTTTAACCCATTCTCCACCAGCTGGCAAATGTGTGATACTCAAGGCAAATGGAGCATCAAATCACGAAGCTTCTATTCACGGAGAGGTGAGAGGGGAAGCCAGGGTGCAGGGCGGAGGGCAATAGGCTGAAACCAGAGTAGCAGCTTCTTCCAGCTTGGGAAATCCAGGGTCAAAATCTGGTCAAGTCAGCAGAAGTTTTAATATCAAATTAAGAATTCCCAAATAGAGAAAGTCTAGTTCCTCACACATTGCTAAATACTCCCTGATTTTTGTATTTATTTTTTTTTTTTACTGGGGGAAGGAAGGAGAGGAAAGAGGGCATAATAAGGAAATTGAGTCTGCTTTTCCTGCACTAAAATTTGACTCAAAATCTGAAATGGAAGACTTTAAAATCTCCATATTTCTAATGGTAAAATTCAAAGGAGAAATGTATTTTCCAGATACTATCTTAACAGATTCTGTACAAAACAAGTCAAGAGCATGACTTGTTAAGAGAACTGCTACGCAGTGCATTTTAAGACCACAAAAATCACCCTCACAGTCATTCCCTTTCCCTATTCCCTCAAGATTTCTAACTTGGGCAACAACTGAGATGCAACCAGGAAAATATATATTTAATATACCCAGATTGTTTTAGTTCTGGATTTGTACAGCCCTGAGCATAAAAAGACCTCTTTTGAAGATTGTTTTAAGCACTTATGCTGAACCAGTAATAAGCAAGAATAATTGCAGTCTGTAAAATCAAGATCTGTGGAAAAGTCCAGGAGGAATCTACAGTGCTATAAATCTCAGAGTGTCAGGGTACAGGTCTTGAAGTTACATTGTGTGATAACTGTAACAATGGAGCAAGGTGCTTTATCTATAATTTGATAAAGCATCCCATTCCAAACTTCTTATGGATGTAAATCCAGTGGTGTTAGGTCACAGCGTCCTGCTAGCTCCCATTCTGTCTCTGACAGTGACCAGAAGCAAATGCCTTATGAAAGAACTATAAAAACCATGACAAAAATACAGTAATGTTTATCCCTAGCATATTATCCCAGTGTACAGCAGCATATAGCTTAGGGACTTCCTCAGCCCTTGATGGACTATTCCATGGACTCCCTAATCCTTTTTTGAAGCCATTCATACTTCTGACCTCCCAGACATCCTGTGGTGACAATTTCCCTACTTAATTGTATAGAGAATGCATAATACAATGTGAATATTGCAACTAAATGAAGGCTAAAGGGGAAAATGATAAGTCTACAAGCATGATGAAAGAGAGAAGGGGAGGAAATAGTTTGCATGATTAAAGGGGATATGATAAGGAGTGACAGGCTGAAATTATACTCATCTCAAGGAACAGAAAAGATCTCAGTTGATCTGGTAGTTATGTATGCTCCCAGTGGATGCATTGATAACTTCACCTTAAACTGGACAGGATAATTCATTTATCTGGGAGAAATACCTAGGGCTATCCTGTTCTGGAAGGGACAGTAAACGGTCTGGATATAATAGCAATTTTTCAAGCTTAACATAAGTTTTTCACAAAGTCATACACAAATTTTAAAAGAAGGGAAGTTTTCTAAAGAGAGGTCTGGGACTGAATTCCTATCTACTGCCGCAGAGCAGGAAGAAAGCTGTTACATTTAATGTTGTGGAAGGGTTGTAGGCTGGGAAAGGCTGTCTCTGGCCTTACAGAGAAGAGGCGTATGGTACAGATTGTTGTGCGATGAATGATGCCAATGGCTCTTCGCAAGGCTGCATTCGATGCTGTTTTTCTTAATATGTTCGCTTCGCTCTGTTGCTTGCTTGGTAAATTTTTGTTAGTCAAACTGGCCAAGAGGGAGCTGGATTAGTGCAGAGGGAAATTTGATATGGCTACCACAGTTGTCACCAGAAATGTGCATATGCATTTGTGCCCACTCACTCACACACACACACACACATATTTGAAGTATATAAGTTCCTGGGGCATCCAGTCTATCAAGTAAGGAGGAGCGGAGAATAAGAAATTTAAGATTACTGCTTATAGAAGAGTTCATCTGTCCCTGGCAAATGCCAAGTTAGGGGGGAAAAAAAAAAAAGAGAGAACAAACCTTAGCATTTCTAAAATCTGTATTGTAAAAAAGTATTGGAGCCAATGAACTCTTGAAACTTTTCACAGCTTCCACATATTCTGAATACCAGGCCTACCCCACAGATAGCACTGGGAGCAGATATTCCCAAGGCATGTCACAATCCTTACAAGTGCTTAACCTTGTGATCAACTTCACTGATTCTCCTGGATCCCATCCTGAAGAAACTCTGATTTAAAGGCAAAAGGTTAAGACACTCTTAACGCCCCGTTCAGCCCATGGCCTCTTTGCAGAGCCTACCAACAAAATGGGGTCAGTTTGAAATGCTGGGTTTTCTGATGTGAACGTGTGCTCACCAAAACTGGACAGAATTGACCAACTCATTTTGTATCCCATAGGTTGCTGCATGGTGGTTGCGTCCAAGATTACTGAGCTGGGCTGGATTCAAACTGGCAAGCTATACTGCTATACAATGGCTTTCCATTTCACCTTTGAAGGAAAAATTATCTAAAGTGGTTCTGCCTAAATCAGAGCTCACGTCTATCCTCCTCCCCCTTCTCCACCATATTTCACGTCTGAGCACGACATCTGGCATGACACATGGGAAACATGAAATCGAGAGAACTCATCCATCTTCTTAAATGAAGGACATCTGTACATTTCAACGTAGCCTAGGAACAACTTGCAGCAGGAGAATCCAGTAACCTGGCCAGGCACCCTGCATATTTTATGAATGACAGCACCTACACTACCTCAGACAGTGGAAAAAAAAACCCGCAGAAGTGGTCTTGAGGGCACTGACATGGGCAGCATTTCTGGAAGAGGAGACTACCATGATTCCTGCTACCTCCACAACTGCAGAGATTCACAGTTCTGCCTTCATTCATGAAAACAGTTAAATGTTCATACACTGGTCAAGGTGAACCACCAGCTGTTGTGCTCCTCTCACTCCCTTCTTGCAGCCATTCTGCACATGCTGTATGCACAGGGCTCAGTGAAGCATGCCTTGAAGCCATGCCCTCTGCAGCTCTCTGGTCTGTCTGACTCATTCTCCATCTCCCTCTGTGATGCATGTCTCACATCCACCTGTAATGCCAAGTCCCTGCTCTTCTGCTCCACTCTGGACCTCATCCGGCTTGCTGCGGTTACAGGCTGCTGTTCCAAAGCCATCTCTTCCTCTGTGGCTACACATCAAAGCCCTGGGAGGACAAGGAATGCTTGAAGTCTAGGAAAGCTGAAAATGGTAGCATAGTGTATTTTGCTGTTGAACAAATAAGACACACGGGCAAATATCCCTGTCTTCTTTGAAACATCTGGAAGTGCGACTTAGCATAAAGAATGTCAACCCAGAGCAATTCAGGCCAACCTACTTTCAACTCAACAACAACATGCACAACTTATAGCTCCAGAGAACACCTACAGTGAAAGCCAAAGGAATTCCACCGTCTCCTTCTCCTTATATTCAAAACTAGAAAAAATAAGGGTCCCTCCTGTTCAAAACAAGCCCTCTCTGGCCAAGACATGAGAAGGACAGGATGAGTTAATGTCTCACTAGTTGGTGAACTTGGAGGTGTCATTTCTCCACAAAGGGCCACAATTTGGAGTTCTTCTGAAGCTCTTAAGATTCTGTGGCTGTGGGAGCCACTTGAACAGCAGCACAAACTATTTATGTAACACACACTCCAGGCTTGTATCCAAAATGTTGGCCTTTGATCAGAAAAAGACATTATCCAAAGCCAACCTTGCAAACACCATCAGGAGTGCCAGAGTGGCCAGATGGTGCTCGGGTACCACTGCAGCCCCCTGGACCAATTCCCTTGCAAACACTGGCAACTGATGGGCAAGGATGCACCCTCCCTCTCCATCGCTCCCTTCATAAATCCAGCAAGGTGTGCCAACTTTCCTCAGCAGCATCAGGCACTTCTGCAGCTCCCTACTGCTCCTCTCACAAGCAAGGCAGACCTGACAGTGAGCCAGCGCAGTGCCAAATATTGTTGCGTCTTCCACACCGCTTCCCTCTCAAGCACTGGCAAAGGTGCTATGACAGCATCACTAGCAATGTGTTTCTCCTTACTCTTTCTGTTGCAAGCGAAGGCAGTGATGCCAATGTACCAAAATTGTGCCAGGCATTGATGAAGATCCTTTGTAATAATCCCCTCTTGCAAGAAATGGCAGAAAGACCCAAGTGCCCAGATGGTTCTCTAATAACCTTCTCTTGCCCTTTACGGCTCACAAACACTGGCAAGGATACCAAGCTGCCCAGAGTAACCTCACAAATCTTTGAGGGATTCTCTTAGAAGAGGAAAAAATAACAATTTAGTGCTTCTAGCAGCTAGTTTCTCTTACTCATATCTAATTCACTGCTATCTTCAAGTTCACAAGCAACCACTTTTACAATAACTACCACATCTCCTGTCTCCACCACCAGCCCTAAGGAAAAACCTAGATGTACGCACATAGTGTCCCAGAAGGCTATGACACACACCAGCACTGCAAAATTCAGCTTCTTCACCTGCCTGTTTATTACGGTGAGTTTCAGTGGCACAGTGCACCCTCTAGCAGGGTATCAATGGCAAATGCCCTGTATAGGTTGACCCTAAGAGTTTGGAACGTGTATAAAGAAGGGGAAAGAAATCACACCCTAAGTGATGTCTTAAAGAGCTGTGGTGGGTTGACATTGGCGGAGCACCAGCTACCCACCAAGTCACTCTATCACTCCCCACTACTTCCCTCAGCACAACAAGGGGGGAGAGAATAAGATGGGAAGAGCCCGTGGGGTACAATAAAGGCAGTTTAATATGAAAAGGCAAAGCAAGCCATGCGTGCACAAAGTGAAGCAGAACAAGATCTTATTCTCTACTTCCCTTCAACAGGAGATGTCTGGCCTTCCCCAGGAAGCAGGGCTCTGGTACATGTAGCAGTTGCTTGGAGGACAGACATCTTCACAAATGGATGACCCCAACCCCCTCCTCCTTTCTCTCCCTTTTATACTTGAATTGACGTCACACGGTGTGGAATATCTCTTTGGTCAGTTTGGGTCAGCTGTCCTGGCTGTGTCCCCTCCCAAGATCTTGCCCACCCCGTCTCCCTGTGTGTAGGGAGGGAGAGGGGGCAGATGTTGGAAAGCCAGCCTT
>VWZK01013449.1:2971-28788 GCA_013396935.1 Baryphthengus martii | reverse complement strand
TTTTTTCCCCTCGTGTGCGTGGCTATCTTAAAGGCAGATGGTTCTCAAACGTCTGTCTAGGTTATGCCAGTTGGACCGGGAGATGCCGGATCTTCTGTTCTGACAGCTATTTTTGCTGAGAATTTTTGTTTTTTTTTTATTCTTGTTTTTAGTGATCAGCCTTAGAAATTTCACCCTGGAAACGGCAGCATCAGATGGCTCCAACTCTTGCCTTAGCTCCAGCAGAGGGGTGGATTTCAGTACAGCAGCACACAACATCACCAAAGAGACACATGAGTTCGCCCTCCAGACATCACTCAGTCAACTCGTCTTTCNCCCCCCCCCCCCTTTGTTACTTACTATTTCTCTGGGTTGCTGAGCCAAAATGGCGAAGGTAGAGAGACGATCACATAAGCATTTCGTATGGGATGCATCGGTAAGCACAGTTTTACATCCCTGGGTGGACCAGGTTCCCAAAGAGTCGTTCCTGCAAAGGAGAGAGAGAGGGGGTGGGGGGGCAGAAATCGGGATAATTACGCCTGACGGCCAATTCCGTGAGGAGACAATGCAGTTGAATCGCGAGGAGAGTGTAGTGTAGTTCCCGGACAGCGGAGNTTTTTTCCCCTCGTGTGCGTGGCTATCTTAAAGGCAGATGGTTCTCAAACGTCTGTCTAGGTTATGCCAGTTGGACCGGGAGATGCCGGATCTTCTGTTCTGACAGCTATTTTTGCTGAGAATTTTTGTTTTTTTTTATTCTTGTTTTTAGTGATCAGCCTTAGAAATTTCACCCTGGAAACGGCAGCATCAGATGGCTCCAACTCTTGCCTTAGCTCCAGCAGAGGGGTGGATTTCAGTACAGCAGCACACAACATCACCAAAGAGACACATGAGTTCGCCCTCCAGACATCACTCAGTCAACTCGTCTTTCCCGAGCTCCCTCCCCCTTCTTGATTTCTTTTCTTGGGGTGGCAGCACCACGCTAACCCCAAGCCAAAGCGATCATTTGCTGGCACCTTTCACCAACCGCCCCTAAACAAAACCAGATGATTAACACAGCCCCCAAATTCAATTAGACATTCAATATGCTAATGCAAGGTCTGAAACCCACCCCAGCAGAACAATAAAAATGGTACCAACCCACGTTTTCTTTGTGCGGGCAAGGAGAGGGAGAGGGAGAGGGAGAGACACAAAATCATCTCTCCTTTTTGCTGAACTGCATCGGGGGGAAATAATCTCTACAGGAAAAAGGGGTTGGTTTCAACTAAAGCAAAGCTATTCTTTTTACATATGTTATGTTTAGAGAGCAACAACTCGGTTTCTTTCTTCTTTTTTCCCCCTCCTTTCAAGTCCATGGAGCAACCGCAGTGACTCTGCTGCCAGCAGCAGTGTGTGCTGTCAGTTACTGTCCATTTCACCTCAGGTCACTAAATGACTTGAAAAAAAGAAAAGCGAAGGTGGAAGAAACAAGGTGGGGGAATAATAATTTCCAGTCCCTGTGATCACCCTTGTTTTACCTCTTCTGCCTTGACAACCCACCTTTGTGAGTGGCTCTATATACCAGGGCCCTTATGCAAAGGCAATTTGTTATCCCAAGCCTGCTCTCAGAGTGCAGCTCACCCCAGCCCACCCTGGCATTTTGTGCTACTGGCTTTTGAGCACACACCGGATGTAACCCTTACACACTATTGTCTTCGGAATAGTATCCTGTAATAAACAAAACAGGAGCAACTGAGGAGAATATCTGAGAGAAAATCACCAATTCTTCAAGCCACTAAAGCTGTCTATTAGCTTTCCTTCACAAACTGTGTCTTTCAGAGAGCCATAGGCAAAAACAACATCCACTTTGAAAAAATATAGTTACATATTCTAAATTCTGAAGCATTATCTTCTGGATAACCAATTTATTGTATTAGCTTTCCTGTTTCTTATCTTATTGTGACACATAGTTTAGGCCAAATGAAATGCATTTATCTATGTTGATTAAATATTAAAGAATGATAGCTTGAGAGAAATTGACATGTTTTAAAACAAAAGGATGGTATTATTCATCCTGAGAATAAGATTTAATATACTGAATTCACCTTATGATGAAAAGCACTGGATGCACAATATGTACAGTTAGCACTAAATCTTTGCAGATGGTGTCCAATGCACAGCTAGACAAGTTCTAATTATAGATGGTAGACAACCACAGAGACCAGTTTAATTTAAAACAAAACATCTGTTACAATTATATTTAAATTAGCATAAATCATGTTTAGTCCACCAGGTTTAGAGGGGCTCATCCTGTTCTTCAAGTCACTTGTGCAAATAAAAGATTCCAGTCACACCTATTTTACAAAACTTCTTGAATACCACTGAATTTTCTAGTGGAATTTCCAAAAGCACTCTGAAATGAAGAGCTCTAAATGAATTTAACAATAAGACATCCATTGACACCACAGGAGCAGAAACAGTCTTATATGGACAATTTTTACATTTCATTGTTCATTTTTTTCAGCGATATACTTCAATTACTTGCTTAGTAGCATTATATTTGAATATGTAGTGGATGAAAATTCAGTGATTAAATATGGTCTATCTGTCTTTTCTAACCTACGCAGTTAAAAAAAAAAAAAAAGAAAGCCTCATAAATAAATGTATTTGTAGTCTGTTGAAATGATGGCTGATAGAAGCTGTGCAGAATGTTGCACTAAGTCCATGACAGAGAAGGAATAATTAGCAAAAAGCAGAAAAAAAGTGTAAGTAAGTGCAATTTGTTGCATGATGCTCACGCCTGCAGAACACTGAATGTATGACTACTAACTCAGTAATGCTGGACATTTTGACTTGCTTACATAAAACCAGTATTTGGTTTTAGGTATAAAATAAGTAAGGAATGGAAATACGGAGTTAAAACAGATGTATTATATTTAGTACATCTCAGTGCTACACTTTTTATGAAGTTCTCCATCTGTGATCTGTCCCTTTCGTAATGCAACTCTTCAGGGCCAATCAGAATCTCGTATTAGGAAACTTCATTTCTTTGTGGTATGATTTTCTTTGACTGTGTCTAACACTTAGGGTTATCATATGAATATGCAAAAGTGCACCTATTGTTCCTGCAGATCTTTCTTGTTATGCAGAAAGACATAAAGGAGTGACAGGTACTATTAAGACGTGTTCTATTTATATCAAGGAAAATTATCAAATTGAAAATAAGGAGCAGATATAGATGTAGGTTCATGCCCATTATTGGCAATTTTGTGCCGTTCCACTGAGCCACAGATGATTTAATCAACCTGGCAGAATTCCCATAATATAAGTAAAGGAAATCCCAAGAAGTATAGATTTACCATTGCAGATCCTGTGTCATCCTGCAGCTGAGGCAGGGGAAAAAAACAGGGGAAGTGGCAAAGCAAGGTAAAAAGTCTAAGCAGGATGTAATTTGGGCCCATAGCTAATACTCAAAAAAACCAACCCCTCAGCTCCAACATTTGCCTATAAGTGTGCCCTTCTCAGAGCACTCTTACACTTAAGACAAAAGATGGAGTGGCTTTCCAAAACTTTTCGGAGTTTATTGTAAACTTCCAGTTCTAATCAAGAATTGTGAACATACTGTGCTACAAAAATGATGGCCAAATGATGTTGAGAAAAGTATTTTTATCGTGTATGATATAGAAGAAATAATGTGGGGTTTTACTCTTTAATAATGTATTATGCAATATTGCATGGCATATAAGTGATGCTCAGTACTGAAAACAATGATATGACTCTCAGACATCGAAATGAAAGTGTAGTTTATAGGATAGGAATATTTTTGTAGAATAAAAAATTCATGCACAGACACAACTGCCAACCCGACACAGATTGATGATCAAGCCACATTTGATATGCTAGTAACTGATTCTCTTATTTTTTTTGGTCTCATGATGAAGTGGTTTACCACTTACTATTGACATATTTTGTTAAAATTAATAATATGCATGTCTTAATAATTACACCGTTTTGTTAACTTTAACATATTGATGAATAAATATCAGCTATGACATTGCTGTCAAAACCACAGACTTAGCAAAGGACTTCACCTCACGTCACACACTGTTTACCTTATTAGCTTATTTTGAAGAACTTGTTTCAAAGGAAAGATTTTTTTTTTTTTTTGGAAGGAGATGCTGCGAGACAGAGAAAAAAACCTTAACAATACTATTAACTGTTTTTTTCCATACTGGCAACTAGTGATCCATGTAGTTGCCTGGAATTTGATCATTGTGAATGAAGACTTAACGTAGTGGCTATACATACATGATGGTAGCTTACTTTAGTGATTTCTCTCATGATTGATATCTGTGCTTAAAATCGGATGAGAAAGCTTTTCATCTATTAAGTTAAATAACAGCAAGAGCTTATTATTTAAGCATTTAATAACGGCATTGTAAAAAGCAAACTATACAGAAGTTAAGCAATTATAATATTATTTCTCCTGAGATAATTTTAATTCTCCTTATTTCTTGGTTATGTGCATTATTATATATTTACTATTTTTTTTTTGTCTGTTCAAGTAGATGTTGTTTTTCCTTTAGGACAGACTTTGGTATTCCAACTCTATTCTCAGTAAGGAATGACATACAATGATTAGAAGCACATGGAAAATGCGGACATAAGAATTTTTTTAGCCTAGCACAAGGTAGAAAAGAAACTCATGGCTGTTTTGAGTAGCAAATTATGTATATCACTGTGTCTGTTCAGATGTGCTGGCTGGCACATTAGTGAAGATAAAGTCCTTCCAACACCTGCTTACTTCTTTACACCTGGACCTAGAATGCCTGGGAAGACATAGGAAAGGCTCAACTGCAGAAGTCTCCTTTCAGTTGTACAAAACCATATGTCTGAGACATAACCTAACTTTCAGTATGCATAATTTCTGCTGTGATCAATCTTATCCCTAAGCTAGTATATAGCAATATTTGGTTTATCGCCGCAGTTTTTCCTAGAGTAAAAAAAGAAAGAAAGAAAGAAAGAAAAAGAAAAAACACAAGGAAAAGGTGGATCAAATACACTTTTCTCAATACTGTCATACATAAAACTGTAGTTTAACAAACTATTGTTTATCCTGAAATTATTAACATTATGTCAATATTAGGGCTTTTTCCCCCCTCACACAATTTAGAAAAAAACTAATGAATGAAATCACAGAAATTAAAATAGAATGGATATAAATAGCTTCTTCATGACTACATGTCTAAAATACAAAAAAATACCACAAATGTCTGAAAAAGGATATATGAATATCTTGCAATTGGATATCCAACCAGAACACTATGGGAAGTTCACTTTCCTAAAGAGTAAGGCCACTTTTCCAATTCAGGCATTGAATCATTTATTCTTTCTCAATGACTTACTCAGGGATTTATTTTTTTTTGCCAAGAAAAGTAGAGACCCTTGAAAAATACATTTTCTTGCTCAACTTTATATCAAAAATAAATCCTATTTGAGTATTTTTATTTGTTTGTTTTGTAACACAAATATGCATCTGGGCTAGAAATCAAGTTTTATTTCAAAGTGATTTAAAAGAGATGAGATATTAAACTCTAAAAAGTAGTTTTTATAACAGAGCCATTGCACTTATAATCATACATTGTTACATTAACTTTCCAATAATGTACAACTCACAGGAAAGATCTGAGGGAAGATCAAGAATTGCCTCAGTTATCACTTTGACAACTATATACAAATGATTCATCAAAAAGGGAGCCATAGAAGTGAGTATTAATGATTGGGAAAATACTTTATCACTCTATAACTTTCTTGTCCATACAATTTAGGACATGATCTAGTGCACAGCATGCATAAGCTGTGTTGTAATCAATAGTTACACTCTCATTAGCATATTGCAAGTGCATCAAAGTGTAAAAGAAAAAGAAATTGTAAAGAACCAGGATGAGACAAATTTTACAAGTTTCCTGCCTCCTACTATGTAGTTTGTTGTTACTGGTGTTCTGTACTATTGCTATAATGCAGACTTATCATTATTAGAGTTACAGGATCCATTTATGGTTTTGAGCAACATCAGAAAAACAACATCAGTCATTCAGCTCTATTTTTGTATTTTAAATAGCCTAATGGATGGATATTTGAACAATAGTATTCTCTTCCCTTTCCCAAGATTACAGAGAAAATTTCCTAAGATGAGTATTGGTGCATCAAAAAAAAGTGAGGGAAATCAATTATTTCCAGAGCTTCATCTCTGTCTGACCCTGTAGGTGCTCTCAGAGAAAGTACCATTGGAGTAAATACTGGGTATTCCTGCTATATAAACACTGCTAAAGGATGTATGTATCTGATGAGGATTTATGAGAACTACGACTTCTTTCCCTATGGACCTCCAGAACGAATGGAGCAGACAAGAGTCTACACTTTCCTTCCAGGATATCTTGTCTCAAGACAATGACTTCCTGTAACTACAAGAAGCAACAGAGGGATGCTTCCTACTTTCATAAAAGCAATAATTGAAGCAAACTGGTCAACTCTATTACAAATTTTACATTGAATTGCTGTTTCCCTTCCTTTCTACATGAGATCTCCTTATCATTTTGTATTATCATTTTGTCTTTCATTTCAATACAATTTTGCAAAGTTTGTTCTCTGTGAAAGGGAGGTATACCCGATGATGCTGAATGATCAAGATAACAAGGAACATGTTACATTTTGCAACCACACATTACTTAAGTTTTGCAGAGATTTAGAGATCAGGGTCTTCCTTTAATTTGCTGTATGATATATTTGGTTTCCTGGGGTAACACCATATAGAACCTTGTTATATTAAAATGTATATTCTTGAAGTTTGCAGTAGTGAGTTTAGTAACATTTTGGATATGTATAAAACTGCTCAGTTTTAATTAGGTTAATTTTATAGGATACCATTATCAGATATTTAGTGGAATAAAAAAAGATAGAGTTTGACAAATATTTTATTAGCTTCCACTGCTCACAAAATCAGTAACATCTTTCATATTCATTTGTTCAGACTATAAATATTTATGTAGTTTTGTGGTGACATAAGGAAAAATTGTCATGTAGTATTTTTCCAATAATCAACCTACGAAATCTTTCACACTGTACACAGAGCCTCGTAGCAAAAAGATCCTTGTAAATTGTATATTGTCAGAGGCTGGAAAAGATAAGAGGCTCAGAAGTTTATCGTGGAAATTTAGAACGTCAAAGCCTGGATCAGAGTTGGAGATATTGTTAATGTTTCTTCCAAACACCAGGATTAGCAATACATCATCATCACTTCAAATTTCAAAGCCAGCCATGTCCAGCAGGGAGAGGAACAAGGGTGAAAGGGGAAGAACAGAGGCTGGGCTTCCATCACTGTTACTGTTAAAACATCCTATGCTATTCTGTATTGAATGGACAGATAAAACTAAAAAAATGTATGTCCAACCTCCTCAAAGACTGCTTTGAATTAGGCTCCAGAGGTACTAGCCATAAAGTAGGAAGTAAGTTAAGCCATGAAATGAGAATGGCAGAAGCAAACATGTTAGGTGGTTGGGCACTGAAATGATGTTCATAGCTCCGGTGATGCAAAAGAGGTTTGATCTCTTTTTTTTTTTTTTGGAGCTAGATGTGTGTGTACATGCTACCTCTCAAAATTCTAGGTTCACCTCAAAGATGGCCAGCGGAGAGTCCCCCTTTTATCTAACAACTCAGTGACTGTGAGATAGAAGAGGTGAGTTCAATTTCCTTCTCTGCCTGAACAGTGTTGAATAGATATTTTGCAGCAGATGAGCTAACTCCAGACTACAGTATGTCGTAGTGTGTGAGAACCCTCAATCCTTCTTGTTGAAGCAGGTGCTCAGTGAACAGAAGGTCAAGGAAAGCAAGGGCTTTGTAGCCATACTGCAGGCAGACAGGGATTGGCACCTGCATTCCTGTTCTTGTTCCACTCAGTATTACTTATTCAGCAGACTGAGAATTCAAACAACAGTGTTACATGTTCTCTGAAGATCCTCAGGTTTCAGAGATGTTCCCTCAAATCTTAGCTGCATGACTGATGATGTTAGCCTTTCCTCTCTGGTATCTTGTGATACCACCTGCTGCTCCTACACAATCCTGCTACGTATCCTACAACTCTGTTACCTGTGGGTCTCTGAAGAGCATGCTGTGGAGTTATGGCAACAGGATCTAAATTGTGTCAGTGTCCAATATTAAATAAAGAAATAAAGACTTTTTTTTCTATCCACTTACGCTTTGAAAATACACTTAAGCCAGGCTGAGCTAAAACACATGAACAAACAAACAAGAAACAAAAATAGGACACAGTTACAAATGTTTATGACAGAAAAAAAAGAAGTAAAATAAAACTGACATTTACTCTACTGACACAAGGATTATGTCAGCAGTATCTCTCTCCTTTTATCCAGCTGTTATTCTGCAATATTTCCTAAACATGCAGTTTATAAAGAGTTCTATTTTCTGTATACGTTAGGCCTCAGGTTATGTCCTTTTCCTCATGTAAGACACTTGCTTTTTATAACCAATCCTTTTTTCCAAGTCCTCCCCAGGAGTCTGAACAGATCTAATCTGTTTTTCCTGAAATGGATTGATTTCTTTCTTATTTTGGAGATAATCTGACCATCCCTCTTAATTAAAATAAGAGATGTCTCTGTTAGATCAGATGTTATCTTGTGTACCTGACTGGCCAATTAACAATTGCATCAATAAGAGTAACGCTTATCTCCCTATTCTCTCTTCGATGAGTCAGAATGCACTCTGATTGAACCTGCACAGAATCTTTTATTGGTTATCAGGCTGCACATTAAAAACGTATTTGATACAAATATTTCAATAAGACAAAGGCATAGAGCTTGCTATTGGCTCTTGACTGAGACCAGACACATAGTAATTAGGTTGATGTGACAAGGGATTTGTAGTGACTGAGGCTTAACATTTTCGGTTGCATAGCTTTTCTTCAGTGAAAACCTTAACTATGGATTGTAGAAGTGAGTAGTCTTTCTCTTTCAGACAATCAATCATAGAATAGTTTGGGTTGGAAGAGACCTTTAAACGCCATCTAGTCCCCTGCATTCACCTGGGCCCACTTCTCCAGCTTGTCTAGGGTCATATCGATTGCAGCATTCAGCTTGGTGTCACCTGCAGACTTGCTGAGGGTGCCCTTGATCCCACTGTCTATATCATTGCTGAAGATAATAAACAACGCTGGTCCCAGTACAGATCCCTGAATAACCCTGAGGGACACCACTTGTCACCGATATCCATCTGGACATCAAGCCATTGATCACTACCCTAATTTAGCTATATATATTCAAATATTTATAGTTATATATATAACATTGGGTTATACCCAATATTTAGTCATAACATGAAAGAACAGTACTAATGGTGAACAGAGTGAATTAAAGAAGGTTCCTTACTCCGCAATGCCCTAGAGCCTGGAGATTTGATCATTCATCTTGAAAAGTTTCTAAATTTTGCAAACACAGATGAGACCTCCTCTTAGGTAAGTCTCTCCTGCCCTGGCTGAAGTTTCTAATCATCGAACTATTGGAGAAAAGAACTATCAATATAGGTCCACATACATGTGCTGTGCATGTTTTCTGTAGCAGTCAATTCACTGCTAAATAAAGGCTACAGTAAAAAATGATGGAGAGATGATCTGTTTACGTATCTTTACGAGAGTTAATGCTGAGGTTCTTCTGAACATATTAAAATGAAGACTTGATGGCCAAGCAGCTTAACTTAAATCTCATAAGAACCTCTGGATCTTCCAGAGTTGTACGGTGTTGGGAAAGGAGATCTGACAACGTCCACTAAGGATGGAGATACCTATAGTTGCAGGTATCTGCCTATCTCATATAATGACTGCGACCTTTTTTTAAATGGGGCAATGTAATTAATCTGTGCAATCAATTGAGATGCAGTGTCTTTGTACATAGCCAGTGAACAGTAAATGTAACACAACATAGCTAAACGCAAAGTTTTCTTACAGTGTCGTTTACGATCTGTATAAAAATCAAAACTAAACAACCCAGATGTTGCTAAAGCTGATAGATGTAAGCTATTCATTGAAAACTAATTCACAGAGCTAACTTCTATGACATTATAAAGTAATGCATCATTTTGTCTTAATAATTTTCACTTTTTAATTATTTTTTTTAAGATGTGGGAAAATCATTGTGATTATAGTGTCAAGGGCAAGCATAGATTTAGGAAATTGAGGCTCTGTTGTTAAAAGAAAAAGAAGATGCAAGAGATGCCTTCTTAATGTATATTTTAGACTCCTCTAAGCTGGAATGTAGCCACTTTGGAGTACAGTTACCTGAGCTACTGCTCATCTGAATCTACATTAGTGGATTAATTTACTGACCAACTGCCTAGTAAAGTAAATTACACCTAACTGACATGTTTTTTAATATTACTTCACACCTGTGTAATGGTAGTGTGGCCTAAAACAAAGTCACCTGAAAATTATAATCTCTAGAGAGAACATCTAAACTGTTCCACTGTGATTTTTCCTAGGAGTGCCTAGTACTGAGGTTAGAAGAATGGGATGTGCATCACATTGCATCACAACACATGAAAACTGATGCTTCCATATTTCATCTGCAAAATGCTGGGGAAAGAATGAGGGTCTGCACTGTGCCATGTCTGGGCAGTGAACCTTATGTACTAGAGATTGTGTAGGCTCAATAGGATAAGGGCATGGGTTGCAGAGGCTGCCACTGTGCTGCACAAGATCCAGTGGATTCTGCAGACACGCTCTGAATTTGATCTGCACATGTGCAATATGTCTGGTGCATTCACAATGCACAAGAAAATCTGCATTTGTAACAATTGTATATATGGAAGTCCCAGAAAAAATTAACTACACTGAACAGTGACAATACAGGATTTTAGTCCTCTTACTCTTCAGGTAAATCTATTTTATCTAGTCTCATGTCAAAGAGGTTGGGTGTTCAGACAACCGCAACTGCTGGCATTAAATACTATATAAATTGTTTAAGAGGTTGGAGAAGTGTTTTTATTTCACGGTCTTAAAAAAAATAAAGGTGTAGAGGAGGTGTTGGTCGTATGTGCCATAACTACATGCCAAAAAAAGCCCATCTGAACAAATGAGAAAAGCTAGCCTATCCACTAGTCTGAGATTATTTTTTATTTGTGTGTGTCTTCCATGTGGGAAACAGCACAAGAATTTCCAGTGCTCTGAAGGTATAGAAATTGTAATGATGAGCTTCTCTTTTATTGACTGACAAAGCTGGTGTACTCTTCAACCTTCAGGTATTGTAGAAAAGGACTGAAAAAAGTGTCCCAAAATAATCAATATTAATACACTAATGGTCTAACCACACTATATAGCACCATTCAGCTGAAAGCCTTAAAACAGCGACAGGCAGAGATATCCTGAATCTCAACAGGAGGCACAGGAAAATTAAGAGACATCCTGAGTACTCAAGACCAAAATAAAATTGTGACAGTAAATTGCTTCTAGGCTCAAAATAAAATACAACCAAATACAGTGCAATATTTATTTCCTTCTACCTTTGTATGGAGGTCTCATACACTACTTTTGATGCATACATTATATCATAAAGAATATTACAAATATATGTATCTAAACCATATAGAGTAATATTATCCAGTTAATGTTGCAGGTTTTTTTCAGAATGGAATCAACTCTCATTGTCATGAGAGGCATATCACAAGCTGTCTGTCTATGATGTGTCCCATAGATGTGGCATGCTTTAGTTGAAAACCAAACCTGAAATGCCTTTTCCTTCAGTCAGACAGTGTTGCAAGTAGAAACTGCTACGGGGTCTTCTCACATTTTGAAGCAATTTGCATTCTGTTATGTTCTCATACTATTCGATGTTTTAAAAGTGCAATAAATAAAGAAAACAACTAATTTAGATTACACTACTCGATCTGAATTACATACAGACAACTTAATACATGAAGCTTATTAGCTAGAATATATCTCCTAGAAATTACATAATGAGTGCAATTGCAATCATTGTCTGTGCATATATAATATTCAGGGAATGTCACGAATCCACTTCATGTCAGTGCATGCTTTATATTGATTGGATCTGTCAACTTCAATGGAGTATCCTCAGTATAACTCACATCAGAACCTGGCACTATATTTTGATATCTCAGACAGCTAAATGATATCTAAAATTACTTGTAAGCAAACATCTTTTTATTGACTATGCTTTGGAGAAAACTTATGCATATATTTTAATTCAAAGATGCTAGACTCTGTCGAGTGCATGATGCGTTCTTCAGTTTTATTAGTTTTTGGCAGGGGCTTGGAAATAGCAAACCAGAAATTATGACTATGCCACTCTAAAAAAGTCTGCGATATGCCCACATTTTGAACGCAGTATGCAGTTCTGATCTCTTCCTAACTCAGACAGCTCTAGTGTAACTAGGGAAGCTACAGAGAAAGGGGACAAGGTGACAGAAGATACAGGATGGTTTCCAGTCGGGGTAAGAGGTGGCCAAGGGATACAGGTCTGTAAGAGTACCATGGTGAAAACGAACCAGAAATTATTGTTTGTTATTCCTTGTAATAAAAGAACTAACAGCATTAAATGAAATTATTAGGCTGTATATTCAAAACAAACAATAGGAGGCTTTTTTTCTCACAGGGCATAGTTAAACTGTGGAAATCATTACCACAGGAGGTTATAAATGACAGAAGATTATGTGACCTGAAAGAGTGATTAGATAAAACTCACAGACAAAAAATCTTTTAAGGCTACAGCACACAAAGATTAAAAAAAACTGACTGTACATCACAAACCTGTTGGAAGGCATATCAGGGGAATATCTATTAAATATGTGCCTTGTTCTTAAGTAGTCTTCTAGGCTTTCACCTGCTCAGCTCTGCTCGTACTTTAACTGTTATTCCTAGTTTAAAGGTTTTGCTTTCAAATTAATCACATTTCGGTTTACTGGTTGTTCCACATTTCATGTGTTGCTCAGGTGAGCAGCTCTGGTGCTGGCAGAACCCGCAGCAGAGTGCTCCAGCAAGATGCACAGAGGGTTTCCCAAAATGAAGGAACCTCAGAGGGAGCTGAGAGAGTCACCAGAAACCTGCAGCTTCTGTGACAGTGGTGGACAGGACCTGGGAAGAGCCAGGAACAATGGCAGGCAAAGTCCCCCTCTCACATTTAAGGGAAGACCTTAGGGAGCACAAGCGACCAGGTCATGGCACAGGAGTTAGTTTGCATCAAAGTTTGTGTGACACTTTGAGAGGTATTCATGTGGCAGCCCATGCAGGAAGGGAACCGAAGTTCTGCCAACTCAGCCATGGAGCAATGGTATCCACCTGCCAGAAAGCCATGGCCTCTCTCAGCGATGCACCCACCATGACTGAGGCAGCTCCCAGAGAGAGCTCCAGTGGGAACACACAGCCAGGCAGTCATCAGGCGATAGGCTGTGCTCTGCTCTTATGCCAGGATAGCGGGGCATCAGCAAGCACACCTGCTGAAGGTGCACCCAGGTGGAGGAACTCATCCACCTAGTGACAGAGCTCTAGGAAGAGGTGAATAGGTATCAGTATCAGGGAGGGCAAAAGAGAGACGGACTACTGGAATTGCACCCTACCGTCAGGCCCAACAGGCAGACAGGTTTCCCAATCCTCTCTCTGCCTGGCTGAACAGTGACTCTAGGCGCAGGAGACAACGACAACAAGATCCTGTCCAGTATAGCCGGCATGTCTCCTCTGTGATTAACCCCATTACTAGATCCTCTTGATTAATAGGTATGAGGGTCTGCAAGTGGAATCAAACACTGACAAAAACAATGGTTCATCTAGCATGGAGGTGTCACCAAGATTAGGCCAGCCTGCACTCTTCTCCAAAACTGCAAAAGAAAATATAGTATATTGTCATAGGTGACTCTCCTCTGAAGGGAATAGAAGGCTCAATATGCAGACCACACCGATTCAGGGAAGTCTGCTGTCTCCTTGGGGCCCAGGTTAAAGATGTGAGGAGAAAGCACCCTACTCTGGTATGGCCCTCAGATTATTATTCATTATTGAATTTTCAGGTAGGTAGTGATAAAGTTGCAAGAAGTCCAAAGGCAATCAAGAGATACTTTGGGCCTTGGGACGAATTGGCCCGATTAAGTCCTCTATTCTTCCAGCTGCAGGGAATGATGAGGGAAGAAACAGGAAGAGCTAGCAGATCAATATCTGGCTCCAAGACTGGTGTTACCAGCAGAATTTTGGGGGTTTTGATCATGGGTCTGTTTAGACGACATCAGGCCTGCTGGTGATAGACACTGTACAACAGAGAAGGACTTGTGGGTGATGTGATGGTTGAAGGCCATCTTGGTATAGCAATCACAAAATGATAGAGCTTGGCCAGGCCTGAAAAGTAGTGGTGAATGGAGTTAAAGCCAGTTGGCGGCCAGTCATGAGTGTTGTTCCAAAGGGCTCAGTGCTGGGGCCAGTTCTCTTTAATATCTGTCAGTGATCTGGACACGGGCATCGAGGGCATCCTCAGTAAGTTTGCAGATGACATCAAGTTGGGTGGGTGCTAGAGGGTAGGAAGGCTCTATAGAGGGATCTGGATGGCTGGGTCAATAGCCTGAGACTATTCTCGAGGTTCAAGAATGCCAGGTTTTGCACTTGGGTCACAACAACTCCATGCAATGCTACAGGCTTGGGGAAGAGTGGCTCAAAAGCTGTCTGGTGGAGTAAGTCCTGGGGGTGTCGGTCAACAGCCAGGTGAATATGAGCCAAAAGTGTGCCCAGGTGGCCAAGAAGGCCAACAGCATCCTGGCTTGTACTAGAAATAGCACGTCCAGCAGGACTAGAGAAGTGATTGCACCTCTGTACTCAGCACTAGTGAGACCACACCTCAAATAACTGTGTTCAGTTTTGGGCCTCTCACTGCAAGGAAGACATTGTGCTGGAGCATGTCCAAAGAAGGGCAATGAAGCTGGTGAAGGGTTTAGAGCACAAGTCTTACAAGGATCAGCTGCGGGAATTATGGTTGTTTAGCCTGGAGAAAAGGAGGATCAGGGGAGATCTTACTGCTCTCTATAACTATCTGAAAAGAGGTTATATCGAGGTGGGTGTTGGTCTCTTCTCCTATGTAGCAAGCAACAGAACAAGAGGAAATGTCCTCAGGTTGTGAAAGTGAGGTTTAGAATGGACATTAGGAAAAAAATTTCTTCACACAAAGGGTTTTAAAACAATGAAATAGGTTACCCAGGCAAGTGGTGAAATCATCATCCCTGGAAAATAGTTAAAAGATACGTAGATGTGACACTTAGGGACATGGTTCAGTTGTGAACTTGGCAGTGTTATGTTAATGGTTGGATTCAATGATCCTAAAGGCTTTTTCTAAGATAAACAATTCTGTGAATCTATATGAATATTAATTCCAAGACATAGACCCAAGACAGCAGTATCTTACCTAAGCCTCAATATAATGTTGAGGAACTATGACATCCTAAATTTACAAATTGAATTTCTTGGCATTACATAAATGGACATTGAAGAAAATAAAATCTTTATTGCTTTGCATTAACATTTTAACTTATACGAAAGATATTTTCTTATTTCCTTAATTTTATAGTGTAGAATTGGGATTTTACAAGTGTACTCACACTCTGAAATATTCCATAGTACTCTACAAAGATCGATGGTGTAGATATACAGTAGACACAGATAATAGGTGTTGCAATAGTGATAGTTATTGTATTTCATCTGATTTTGATACACATCATGAGGTCTACCTTTAGATGTACCCTAACAGTGGCTTCATTTTTTTGTTGTTTTTTTTTTTGTGTGCATGATCTTAACTGTTACGCACTTAGAAAAATATTTACTTCTTTTCTTCACAGCATTACCTTTCTCAGTATAAAACTGTGCCTCCTGACCCTTAGAATGGTCAAGCATTAATCCCAAGTCAATAACATCTATTCTGTATTTAAAAATGTCACTGCTTTGAAGTCCAATAGCTAGTAGTCCTGCAGGGCTAGAGGCAATAACTTGCAAAGGGAAAAATTCTCTACTTTCCAATTGGACACACAGACCTTGCTTCTAACCCTGCAGGGTTGTCAGCTATCAAACTTTGAAGTCATGATATTTTAAAGAAATGTATGGAGGAGTTATTTTACAGGAACAAACCTCCATTTTTAGCTCACTTCAGAAAGTTTTTGTTGCTCTTTTTCACCTTGTGCTTTCATTGAGATATCTAGTTTTAAAGGTAAATGTGTATGAAAATAGTACTAGTAAATGATTTAAGAAGTCTATTCTAAATGTTATATGGTATAAATTCATGAAAAGATGTTAGTACTTGTGGGAACATGGAGAAATGAAACATGGTCAGAAATACAGAAACAGTGACAACTTTTCTTATGGCTGTGTTTTAAAGTCTAGCGTCTTTTTATATTTCAGGCTATCCCACACTAAAATCAATTAAAATGATTGCAGCATTAGTTGAATTAAGCCATCCTTAATCTTTCAATTATATGTTAATTAATTCATTCCAGTGTATAGTACAATATAAACTGGAATTTCTTACAGATTCCTATAAAATAGTTATAACAATACTAGTACAAACAATTCAATTCCTGGTGAGATTTTTTAAAAATGTCTGCTTTGGAAAAAATATTAGTTCACTTGCCTCAAATCTGTAAATATTTTACAGCTTCATCGGTCTAGGTTTCACACATTTCCAATTTTGAACTTGCTTAAATTAAAAGGAAAATCTACAAAATTAATAGATTTTAAGCAGAATAATTCCACATTTACTAAACTAATTTTCTTCAAAATTTGGTTTGTTTTTTAACTTTGGAAATTTTACTCTGGAATGAATTTCTCTCTGTGACAAAATTATTTTAAAATTCAGATTTTTAGTTTAGGAAATGGAATTCAGAAATGCCATAATCCACACTTCTCTAAGACATATATGTTTAATATATATTTATCAGCATATATACTTAAATATGTCTATAACTTCATATGCCACTGATTTCAGCAGATTTACTCATATAGTCAAAGGTAGTCACTCAAATTTCTTGTCAAATCACAGCCCTTTCCATCTCAGAATCACAAAATAGCACTGATTTAAGGTTCAAAATAGTCCTTTAAAGTAAACATCACTAGTCTCATATTCCAGATGGTGAAATTCTATGCTACTATACTAGATAATCAGAGCAGATTCTTCTGTCCTTCAAATCATAACAGTCTTTAAAAAATGAAAAGACTATGCATATTGCATTGTAACTAGGCTATGGAAGATCTTTCTTCTTGAATTAATTATTCATTCAAATAATTTATGATTATAGTATCAGCATAATTTGTATTAATAATATAAATTGTTATTCATTAATAAGCTCATACTACATCAAATAAATTGTAAACAGATTTATGTTAATTTGATATCTTTTTGCAACAATTAGCAGCATTAGGAATCAAATCCAACTCAAATGCAAACAATAATCATAATCATAGAAACATACTTCCCTATCAAAATAAGTTCTGAAGGTCCCTTTTTACATGTAATGTAATTCCTTTCCCTTATCATCCACTCCCCTCCAAATTCTAAAAGAAAAATGACTGGTAATACATCTTGTCACTTCCATGATCTAGAACTATTTGGCTTTATGTTCCTTAGAGAAATCACTTGAAGTCTGGAGTATCTAAACAAGGTCATGAGTGTGACTTGTGCTGAATATCCAGGAAAAGATTTTCCTTTATTTATTTGTTGACAACATCAATAGGTAATTAAATATTTGCTAGCAGTTGCAAAAAAAATGTTTCTCTATTAAGCAAAGTTCATGCTAACACTGTCACACTTGATTGTCAGTCATTACTGTTCAATGTCACTGGGAAAGGTACATTTATTGGGAGAAATCCCAGTACAAGTCCCTGCAGAAGTCAGCACATTGCCAAAGAGACAATGCTACAGTAGTTTCTATCTGGGTATCGTAGTTCTTCCATGAGTGAAACCATGTGAAACTCATTAAATGTTTCACTGCCCACATGAAACTGTTCAACTGGACAGAGTTCATTAGAAATAGCTACTAGAACACTGAACACTTACATGTGAGACAAAATATTATTGATGCAGCTACCCATTTGCTACCCATCTTGTAAAAGTGAGAAGTGTGGCATGAAATAGGGGAATTTCTGACAGGGCATTGCTAAGGATACAAGGATGGTGATGCAGCTCAAGAAGGACCATGGATGACCAGTCAGGTAGAAAAAAAAACAACACTGCAATATTTGAGCTGGGTGTCAGGAAAAAGAGAAGCTTATTGCATAATACCTTGGTGTATATTCTGCCCGACAAATTCTTTTTTGCCTGTACAAGGCAGATGGTACCTTAATTAAATGTTCTGTAAACTTTCCCAAAACATCTCTGTGATTTCTGTGTTTGTCATGTTTATGTAGCTTCCTTTACAAATTAACAGATTTTCAAATATTTTATTCTTATTTAACAATGATGTGCGGGAGCTTCTGCTCCACCAATGAAGGACAAATCCAGAACTACCTGCATGATGTTAATATAGGTTTTGGTCAAGTCTTTAGTGACTGTGAACTGTGTGATGGCAAAACTGAGCAATGGGATAAGAACACGAGGAAAAATTGACTTGGACATAAAGAATAAATATTTAGGGTTTTATGATAAATAGAGTTAATATCATTTTTTTGCTTGTAATTCCGTTAGAAACATATGTTGCAGAAAGACATATTGATTCATCTACTATATGAGGAAATATTTTTAAAAGAGCTGTGAATGCCTCTGATTTTAGTATTTTCAGCAGTTTATGCAACACCTTAACATATTGGATTTTTTTCCTCTTAAAACAATTTTTTTAAGTATCAGATCTTCTGGAAATAAATAAAAAAGTATTCACACAAAGAGAAAACAATACAGCAAACTGTTCCTTTTCCACAAGGTAAAATAATTTCTAGAATGAGTCAAGGAGATATGTGCCATATTTTATTTGGAGCTAATATATTTTTCGTAGATTACTTCCAACAGAAAAACTCCCAATATTAAAGAGAATTTCTTAAAGTTGACTAGGAAAAAAATAAGAAAACTATGTGAATAGGAATTTAACTCAAATTATGGAAAACAGGTGTGTTCGTAAGCACATTTTCCTCAAAACCACTTTTCAAAACACTTAATTCCTGATTTAAACATAAATTGATGTGGACTTTTAATCAACTTTGTAAAAATCACTTTAGAGATAATGTAAAGATTTAAAAAACAGCTGCAACATTAGCTTCATTGGTGTTTCAAAAAATAGTCTGCCATTGAATCTCGTGTTTTCCTCCTGAAATTCAGTTGTTTACATGGTATTTTTGCTCCTTAAATTGACAAACGAAACCTTACTATACAAGCCACATCACCGCTGATAAAAATGAGGTTCTGAGCACTCACACAGTTATATATGCAATGTTATAAATGCAGATAGTCCTATCTTTGCATATGTCAGTCAGTGAGATATCTGGATCTAATGCTACCATGTGTATAAACCCATGGTTTTGACAGCTGCAATGCAAACGACAATAGCAACCTGGCTGTAGGTTGCTACTCCTGTGGATAGCATCATAGAAATTATATAAAAAAATTATCTGAGTATTTGCTAATGTAGACAGCACACGTCTGCTTCTTTATCCATACTTGTGTTTACAGATTTCCTGTGAAATTGCTGCCAGAAACTACAAGGTCACATTAAATTTTGAAGCAGGTGTTTCTGGATATGTTGCCTCTGTGTCCATGAGGCAACCTATCAAACATTGCCGTAAATGCATGTACTGTAAGCACTGCTTTCTATGACAAATAACTCACTACGCTAATGAAGAGAAGAGGATTCCAGCTATTTGGTGAATCTTACATTTTTTTCTTTTTCCAGTTTTGGGTCCTTTCATGAATGTGCAGCATGTTTTATATGCTGGAGGACTAGGATCAGCGGTTTAACTGTTCATTTTTTCTTTTGGGTAAATGAAAGGAGGTTGTTGCACAAAAGAAGAGACAGTATATAAAATTACCAAAGCTTTCTTTTGGAAAAGCAAATTCCTCACTGCTTCCCAAGGGAATTATACGATAAGCTCATGCAAACAGAATGTGTGTATTTTTGTGACTCTAGCTATGAAGTTACAGCCACATACAGTATTTCATTTTATATTCACTATCAACCACAGTTGCATCTCTTTTCAGATAATCTTTCATCCCTGAAGATCCTCTTTGGAATCTCATTAGATTAACAAGTCACTAAAACACTGTTTGATCGTATTTCTCAACCACCTTTGTCAGTTTATGAGTCAACCCTGCAACATATGAAAGCAAGATCATTTTTGCACTCATTTCCTTTAACGTATTTCAAACATTTAATGTAAAGAAAAGATCTATTCCTTCTCTTCTGTGTTACAAGGTACTAGGTATTTCAGTTCAAGACTACTAAAGAAAACTATGCAGATTTCAAACTCATCTGACTATGTGCAAAATCAAGCATTCAACAGATAGGACAGTTGGAGCATATGCAAAAGAAATTAACTCTTGATGGACATCCAAGGGTTACTGGGATTTTATGGTGTCAAAGCAGACCTAGCTACATACCTGACGTTTGGTTATATATTGTTGACAGTTCTGTGATCTGATGTTTAGATTCAGTATCTTCTACTCTGTTTAGTGTCCTAAGAAATATGAGACATTAAATATTCCTCTTCCTGTGTAAGTCAAATGAAAACAGAAATATATCTGTGTCTAAAGAGTATTCTGGCATTTCAGTCCTCCCACTCTAAAACCAGACATCAGGTCAGTGTCCAATTTAACACACAATGTTTGATGAAAACCAAAAGCAATTTGAGAGGATACAGAAGAGAGTAACAGAGGATGAAAGATCCAGAAAACATTGCTCATAAGAAAGGCTGTAAGAACTGGCATATCTAATGGAGGGGAAAGAAAACCTGAGAGAAAACATGACATCAGTTTTCTCATCTATAAGAGGTTTCCAGGAAGAGAAAGTACTGTCCTATTCTTTTCCACCAGAGACAGGGAAAAAGGCTGCTGAGCTTAGACTGAAGCAGGGGCTACTAGGGAAAACTTACCAACTGTAGGGATAGTAAAGCTTTGATTATGCTACCTCAGGGAGCCACGGAATCACCATCACCTCAAGATTTTAAAAGCAGGTTACAGAACAGTTTGCTGGGAATGGGCAAGAATCCAGAGTAAGTGATCTCTTGAGTGACCTCCTTCACTATGTGCTACAAGCCGGTGAATTCTTCTAACAGGAGCTGCGTTTGCTGAATGCTCCTGAAAGTGCTGAAGTGCCTTCCACTACCAATGACTGTGATAGGACTGTGCTGCATCTTGCACATTTGAGCACAATATTGGGAATTTGACAACATAAATGCTTGGCAGTTTATCAGCATCTGTACAACTTTTTTTTTTTTCTTTTTTTTTTATAATTGTACGCATGTTTCAGGAATTGTACAGAGGTGACCTATTAGATTTCAGAACCAAGCAGAACTGTTACACAAGTGAAAATGTAAGATCCAAAACCAGCTGAAGTAAGCAAAAGGGTTTCAGCAGGCTTCGATGGCTTTGGAGCAGGTCTGCAATGTGCATGTGTTCAAGGTCGTATGTGTGTCTCTGTGTGTGTGCTGGAGAGAAGGAAGGAGACACTTGTACAGCCACTTACCCTGACTTTAAAATGTTAGCTTTGTGTAATTGACTCAGGGGTGTATTCAAACTGCATGATTTATGAGTTGAAATTACTGTGGTGTTTAGGCTCAAGACAGAAAAAGTGAAATTACTTAATCTCTGGGGTGGACAGGTTCCCCATATGCCAGTGAAGACACTTAATGTCTAAGCCTATACAAAAACACTTGTTGTAATCTGGATATATACTTTACAATTCAGATTGAACATGTTTTTAAGCATTTGGCTTATCCTAAGTGCCTGAATAGTGCTTCAACAGGAACATAATAGAGAACATAAACCAGAGTATCATGACTCACAAAAAAAGGAAAGTTAAAATATTTTAAAGGTCATATTTCATTTTTAGATGACGCAGAAACTATTTTATATGTTCATAACAGTCAATTGGAAGCAGCGGAATTTTCTTAGAAATCTGTGACGCTAATTAGTTGACACATTGAGAAATCCAAGCTATAAAGCATACCATAGCCAAATCAATGACAGTAAGAAACAGTATTGGTAATTTTTCTAGTGTTTTATTGTTCCATACAGGAACAAAATAATACTGCAGAAAATTGATTTTCTGTGGAAAAGTTTCCCTGTTAAGCATTGTATTCATCATATTGGAAACCAATGTAATTTCTTAAAAGAACTAATAAATAGTTCAAGCAATATTAGCAAAGTTCTTATCCCCACAGTTAAACTTGGGCTGTTAAATTGAATCATGAAGTGGTTCAGTGATCTAACCCCTGAATTTCTTACACAGTGGCCTCCTGTGAGGCCTAATGTTCTCTGTGAGGTTATTTAGAGTTGAAAATCTATGTCACCTCCCAGGAGGTAGATAAGGCCCTATATTGTATATTTTCTAATTCCGGAAACAACATTATGTTTGGTTTGTTGTTTTGTTTTTTTATTATC
This sequence comes from Baryphthengus martii, assembly GCA_013396935.1. Classification (NCBI taxonomy): domain Eukaryota; kingdom Metazoa; phylum Chordata; class Aves; order Coraciiformes; family Momotidae; genus Baryphthengus; species Baryphthengus martii. The sequence continues at coordinate 6,211 of VWZK01013449.1, read as the reverse complement.
GTTTATCTGTTTTTACAACTCCTGTTGAGTTAAATAGAACCTTTATGGACCGAAGAAAGTACATACTAATATTTAAATATATGATTTCTTAAAAAAAAAAATAATAAAAAAACCCAAAGTGACTGGCAGTTAGAAAGGACATCTTTTATAAAGGTTGTATTTTCTTAACAAGTGTGAGAGCCCTGATTTCACCAACAGACTCTGATTATCATAATGAGTCTTAACCATCTTTCTGCATAATCCTCCTCTGTGGCCTCTTTTCCAACCCCTTTTCAGAGGCTTGCCTCCCTATGCTCAGGGTCACTTTTGGTCTGCCAGAACTGTGTAACTTTTTATCTGTTTGGTGAGAAAACACCTATGTCAAGAGAAAAAAAAAACATATGAAAACTGAGACTTCCATGCACACGCACTTCACTTGTTGGCTCAGGGATTGCATTTAAGCTCAGACTCCTGCCCTTGGTCCATGTCTGTGCTATGATGTAGTTATGCCGTCCTTGGCCTTGCACCATGACAGTCCTGACCTCGTCTTGCTGATTTGACTTCCCAGCCTCATCTCAGACTTTCCACATCACTACAGGCTGTCTGGTGATCAGTAGGCTGTGGCTGATGCTGGACCCATTCTGCTCCTGTTTGCATAATATGAGACTTCATCTTTCATCTGAAGCCTTGCTGTCAACCTCAGCTTCCAGCTCAACTTCCCTTGTGAAGCTGCCCACTCCTGCTGCTCCCTGATGTCAAGGCGCTATACCATAATTCAAGTCCACACAGATACAAGTCTATGTTTATACGGGGACATATCTAATGATAGGGGCCCTGAACGAAAGTTCTGTCTTACTTTCATCTCAATCCACTGAGGGCATTCAAAAGTTTCAACACCTTTCTGAAAAGGCTGTGAATCTTGCTAACCAGCTTTGGGAAAAACTGTATTATCTAGTACAGTGAGTGAATGTACTGTGAATTGGTACAATAAATCGAGCAGGGAAGGACCTTGAGATGTCTTTTCCTATGGTATTGCAAGAATGGCTTACAAATGTCTATTAACTAATTATATTAATTACAGCTTCTCTCCTATCTCACAGGAAACACTCAAGTCCTGTCTGACTCTTTCATGCTTTCTTGGAAATCTTGGTCAGGCATCAGGACAGGGTGCCGTCACCCTAGGCTGATGAAACAGCTTTACAGATTTGCACACTAGCAGCACAATGACCATTTCCCAAAACATCTTATTCTGTAAGTTGATCCCAGAGTAATTAAAAAAAATTTTGCATTTGTACTACTAACATTTCTTCTTCTTCACCTTCTCTGTCACTCATGTTTTAAACTTCTGTCCCAAATGATGATTTAAGGCAGATCCATCATCACAGGGCTCCATTGTGTTCCTACAGGGTGGAATCCCACCAATCCAAGCAGTCCCACTGATAGCGTCAGCATTAGTAGAAAATAATTGCTCTACTAATGGAGGTGAGATAAGCAGCAGAAAATTTCCATTTTCTCTCTACTAAAACATGGTGGGATGCAATGCAAATACTAGGCCTTTCTGGTTTAGCCCTCTGAGAGTGCTTTGAGAGTGCTTAGCACCCTCATCTTGCTGCGGTAGACATAATGCTTTCAGGCCAGGGTGGATCATTGTTGATTCAGCACTACTGCATAGGCATAGTGTATGTATGTGGTGGCCCTTGCACATCTGCTGCTGTGCTTTGCATAGGAAGGAAATCAGGCACAGAGTGTCATAAAGTTCTGGGGTGTGTGTGACCCTATTATGGCCCTGAGAACTTTCATTGGCATTAGCACAAAAAAAAACCCGAAAAGTTTTAAAAAATATATATGTGTTATAAGGGAGAGAGAAACTTTTTGGATTCGTGCTGTATCAGGGGACTGAGCTGCCTGTATCCCAGTTGTCAGGATGGTGAGCCTTGCAGTACCAAGGTGCAAGCAAGACCTCAGACATTAAGTATTGTGCCTATTTCAGGCTGAAATGAGTCACAGACAGAACAAAAGAACTATGGAACCAGTGAGTGAAGTAGATGATGATTGTCTGTAGAAAGGTAGAATCCTTTCTTGCCGTGTGGAGCAATCTTGGACTGTGGCCTACTTTCAGGACTACCTCAAAACTACTAATGCAGAAGATATCGAGGATGCAAATGTGTCCAGATTCCAAAGTGTTCCGCTCCTTCTGTTCTCTCGGAAATCAATATGGCTACAGAAACAGGCTTTCTTTAATGTAATACCTTAACTTGCACAAAATTTAATTTCTTCGGAATGATTCAACTTCAGCAACAATTGATAGAGTTGTGGTTGAAACCTTCTTCTCTGAGATGGAAGAGGTGGTATAAAGCTCCAGGCATTCAGGAGGAAAATTAGGGTAGAATTATCGCTTCAAAACTAAATGCTCTTGAAGGCATTCATCGCATAAAAGGCCATCATACAAATCGCTAGCCCATCATACAATAGGTGGGTGCCTCTCTGATCCTCTCAATGAAAGCAACAAGCCAATTGTCTATAAACATATAGATGTCATCTACAATTGGAAAGTATTGAATTACAGCTTCATTGAGATGTCTAATTCTCCATGGCTATTTCTAATAAGGTACCGAACACTGAAGAGGAAAATACTTCAGGTAGTCTTCTTTAACATTTCCTATTTTCTGATGTATTTATCTCTCTGTCCACTGCATTGCCTGCTATGAAACATATTCTGAGGAACCTAGTTCTCCCCCATCTCTGTAGATCAATGACACACTGAGGGAAATGGATCATACCTCACTTCCTTTATTAATCTAAGGTAAATGTGCTATAAATTCTCACAACTACATGCACCGACTCCAGTATGAGAATTCATTATCAGCGTAAAGTCTGTGAGATGCAAGAGTCACAGGTCCAGTATTTTAGTTAGCTTTTCATGTATAAATTCTTTAAGCATAAAAAAACCCCAACCCAACACAAGAAAATATATCTTTCAAAACATTCTCCAAAGAACAAACAAAACAGGGATATTTATTAAGACTAATCAATTGAAAGAACCTGTCTGGAATTGTTTTTGATTTTTTTTTTTTATTCCTTTTATATTTATAGACTTAATACTCATTAAATAATATACATATATTTTCCTTCCCTCACTAACACAGATGCTGCAGTTAAAATTGTACTTTAAGACTGCAGCAATTAGCTCCGTTCAGAAAGGAAAAAAAAATTAAAAAAACCCACAAAACCCCATCAACCACTCTTTTCTTTTTTTTTTTT
>VWZK01013448.1:78537-103301 GCA_013396935.1 Baryphthengus martii | reverse complement strand
TCTGTGATTCTGTGTGATTCTGTGATTTCCATACATATCTCAGCCATTTTCACTGTTCCAGGCGAAAGATAATGCTAAAAGTCTCCATTGGCTCTGTCGTGTAGCCAGAAATGTTCGTATTCCAGCAATCCTTTATTCTAAACAGAAAACTTACAGAAAAAAAAATCTGCACCTGTTTATGGAACTTTTATTTACTTAAGCCTTACAAGTATCTACTGTAGGAGTAGTAGATTTTGTAGAATTATTTCAAAATAAGTAACTTTGGATCGCTTCAAGAAGCTTACTAAGCGCATCCCTAAATTCAAGCACATTGAGAATCCCACTGAAATTACTAATTATATGCTTACATTTAGGAATATGTTTCCTGTATCACCTTTATCTTTGTAGCATCATGATCATTTCAAAATGCTGAGAAATAACAAAGAACTGCAATTTCAGGAGAGAGAGAAATTACATGAATAATCAAATTGTCAGCATAAAAGAAAGTAACAATATCCTTACTTCCATTTGAAATCATCTATAAGAATAAAAGCAAAGGCAAAGTATAAATATAGAATTTCTAAAGAGAAGGAAATTCATGCTTTCTTAATGTTTTCCATGAGGTATAAGAGCCTCTTTCAGTTTAAAGATGTTCCAGAAAACAAAACAAAAACCTCCAAACATCTCCAACCTGATCTTTTTTCTTCATTTTTAAGAATGTATCTGTTTCTATATCGAGACACCTATACACCGCATTTGAAAAAGTCAATTCCAACACTAAAGAAAAGTAGGACTTCTAATGAAAGTGCTGAACCATATTAGAAGTAACACTTTATGCACATGCAGACATCTTCTGCAACTTTAAAATTTGAACTCAAAGTCTCTAAATGAAAAAAATGTGACTCTCAATATCAGATTACAGCAGATGGAAGAAGTCAGTCAAAAAGCAATCACATATCAATTGTTTGTCATTGACCTAATAAAACCCTGAATCATGTTTAAGCCATGTCATCTGCTTGATTTATCTGTTGCTGGAGTTTAAACAGCCCAAACCACCACCATTACAGGGTTACAAGGAATAATTATCTGTATGAATAGATTGCTACTTCGGAATTCATTTTCTCTCCATCTGGTGTACATTTTATTTTGACCACAAATGAGTTACTATCCTAGGAAACTAATTAACAATTATTGTAAACTATACCAAAGAGAGCAATCTGATTGATTTACTGAGTGCATTCCTTGCTTGTTTTATGGCACAGCAACAAAAACCAGTCCGTGACCACGCTGGGTTGGAGCACAGTGTCGTCCCCATAGGTAGCAGGTGTACATCTCAGCTTATTTAAATTTTCTTCTGAAAATAAGTGAAACTGTACATACTTTATGAAGAAAAGCTCTACCACCACTATTTCAAATTCACTTTCCACAAATCTGTACCACAGATCCTGCTGAGTTGTTATTCTGGCAAACATCTTGTAAGGTGTTATTTTTTTCAAATGGTTTAGATGGCACAAAGGCTTCCAAGGGCACAATTTAAACTCAAATTTTGTCTTCAAGACTAATATTTAAATGTAAAGATCCTTAGGACAGGAACTACTTATCTACTGTGTCATATGCAACACTGAACAAGGAGTGGACAGTAATTTTGCTGCAGAAAACAGAAATTTTCTGAGACTACAGAAGGAATTAATTTATTACTTGTACTGCAACTGGGATTGGAATTACTTTATTACTTGCACTACCAACTGGGATTGGAATTCATGAAAAGCATCCACACCCGTAAATAACCGAGGGTCAGAAAATGGACTTATACATAGGACCCTTCAGTGTTCACATTTTTTACTCACTCTGGATGTTTTTGGTCGCTCCGAGTATCTGAGGAAAACTTGGAGGGGAGTTCACTTTGAAAAAACACACAGCCAAAAGGTTGTATGAATAAGGCTACATCAGTACTGTCCTTTTCAATGCTAGATCCCAGAAGTTTTTCCATCCCCACAAACCCTTAAAAATCCTCGTGCTGCACTCTAAAACATACATACATGCATTCACTTCCATCCTATAAAAACATTGCCCTACTGAGCTGGACAAATTGCCCTCAGTATATTTCAGAAACTTTTAGATGAGAGGAGCACACAGAGAATATGGCTGTTTCTTTAAGTCATGGGCACACCACGCAGGGTCCAGGAGGGAGCCAAAGCCAGCTGCCGTGCCACGCGGCATTGGACAGGCTGCTGTGAAGAGCAACAAAAACGCCAGCCAGGCTGTGCCGCTTGGCTTTATAGCCAGGGGCTGACTACCCGTGTAACTAGAGGTGGTTTTGCTCCTGAGCAACCTACAGCTAAAGAGGTAGGACAGAAGGACAGAGTGGCAACAGAGGAAGACCACCTTGACCCAGCAGTGGGCTGCAGCAGCCTCCTGCCCTGCTTTCCCTGGCCAAGTTCCAGATGTGTGATGCATCCAGCAGATTATTAATTCCTGACTTCAAAATTCAAGATACTGTTAATATTACACTCTATTCAACATTCAGTTTAACATCTTTAAGCCTAACTCCATTTCTACCCATAGGTAACATACCAAGAGATTTCAACTGCCTGAGCGCGGGATTACACTGGATGATCTCAGGAGATTCCTTTCAACTGAGATGATTCTGTGATGCTCCAGCTTTGTGAAATGGATGACTTGCTGGTAATAGCAAAGCAAGCGCTTTACAGATGTCAGAAACAGATCCTCAGGTTTCTCACTCTTCTTTTTAATAATGTTAACTGTGTCTACAGAAATGGGAGCAGAAGCAACATCCAGCTGGGAAGTTGTTCAAGCTGTTGTGAAATCCAGCTGTTGCTGTTGGCTGGGAGCAGTTCCACTTTCAAACGGCTCTTAAGAGATTTGGTTTTCCATGGTGTTGACCTTCATTTCTGTTGCCTACATTGGGACCCAAAATGCATTCATATTTGATGTCTTAGGCATGTTTTATAAACCTCTAAGTTATAAAACAGAGTAAGACTTTTGATTTGGCAGCTGTCCAAGAAACCAACTGTTGTGGTTTAAGAGTTAACAAATTGGAGGGGGGGGGAGGGCAGACGAACACCTCGTATTCCCTCCCCTTCCCTGCCACACTCTGTAAAAGGACAGGAAGTTTTGGGTTTCGCTGTTCCTTTCTCTCTCCCTTGGCCTGTGCTGCTGGGGGACCACAATCTAGCTCAGCTAGGCCTGGCTCCACGTGCTCTGCACAATCCGTCACCATCCCAGGACTGGTTTTGTATATTTTTGTATATCCCCCTTCCCTTAATATTTCCTTCTCCCTGCTTATCTGTTACTTATTAAATTTTGTTCATAGTCTTAACTTCCAATGTCGTGTGAGGAGCTTCCTTCCTCTTTTCCCTTTGTATCCTCCCTTGGGAGAGAAGGGGGAGGGAGAGAGGGGGCCCAGAGGAATTCTGCTCTGTGGGGTTTGCCCTGAACCCTAAACGGAGACACCAACCAAATACTAAGTCCTTCAGTGAAAAGCACTGTGAGTCCCCTTATCTAGAGTCGTCCAGAACCAGAAAAAACAACAGAGCATTAAAATCCAAATACTTTGGCCACTTTAAAATTCGTTTACTTCCATAGACACATGCGCTCATGCTGAACAGTGCACCTTCAGGATTTCCTGTTTCTCAGCATTCCATCTCAATTTCTGATCCGACAGCCTCAAGTAACATAATTCTCTTTCCTGTTGTACCATTCATCAGATTACAGACAAACCATTTAACCTCTATGACCTTATCTACCATCGCAAATGAGTGGCCTGTGTAACAAGCACAAAGATGCACCTTTGTTCAACAGGTAGCATGGAAAGAGCAACCATTAACTCACAACACAAATGAGGCTTGCGTAAGAGCACATCTTTTACAACTCAGTCATAAACAAAACCTAAGACCAGCTGCAAATACATTATCAAATCAGGTCTTTGTGTTGAAGAGATTGGTTTTTTCCTATATTCGCTGGCATACAGAAGCCGAGTGCTTGCGTACTGAAGTGACTGTGTAGCTGTTCGAAATCTTGGATTAAGATACTGCTCCAAGTTGTTATCGAATGTTAAATCACAATAAAAAAAAAATTTAAACATAGGGATTTTCTTTTCTTCCAAATTTTAGGTTTGAATTACTACTCTTTTTAAAAAAAAAAATTAAATTCTTCATCTGGTTTTCATTATAAAATGCTTAAAAATAAAAATTAACAAACTGAAAAGCCCATTCAGCACAACAATGCTACAGAAACTGTCCCGAAGGCCAAATTGAAAAGGAGGATATTGTTGGCTGATGAAATATAATTACCTCATTTTATGCTAAAGTGCTTGACAATATCCCAGTAAGTATAAATGCTGCGCTTTTTATCTAAATAATATTTTCAACTAGAAAAGGTTGATAAATACACGGTTTTATTTTTCTGTTATTACACAGACTCCCAGTTCCTGTCCCCACCACACTAACTTTTCTCAGATGACAAAATATAGCAAGAAATACACCTAAACAAAAATGTCCTCTCCCAAGCAGTACACACAGAAATACATTAAAAAAAACCAACAATAAACAGTGACGTTCTCTTGTTTGTTGCTTTGATTCCATAAGTTATCAAAAGAATTTCAAGGCTGAAGGTGTTGCTTCACCTAGAATCTTAGCACATTCCAGTGCAGCTCTCCAAACAAAATTAAAACTTGCACATTTACTGGTACGAAACATCTGAAATACCTGTTTTGTTTGAATATATCCACCACAGAATCAATCACAGCTAAAAGAAAGGAATGCCGTGTTGTCTCTTACTACTTAATTACATTACACCTATTAAGCATTAAAAAACCTACTTGCCACTTTGCCTAGCTTGATAATTAAGCTTTACACTGACTTCATTCTACCTAGCCCGGTGAGGTGGTTTTAGCTTGCATGGTATAAATCATTGGCAAGATTAACACTACATATTAAGATGATGTATGTTTTAGTGCTGCTCAGCTAAACATGTCAGCTAAAGTAATTATGGCTATGAAGCTGCATTTATTTTTCCGTAACGTGACCCTTTAAGTCACACACATTTGGAATGAGGCACATCCACCTCAGCCTCTTTCAACAGTAGTTTTTAACTGCATTACATCATCTAATATGGGGTTGAAAATTCATCATCCAACACACAAATCATTTACTCCCGAAACTCTGTAACTTTAAGAGGATCTAGGGAAAAGCCAGGATTATCAGTGCTACAGAAAGTAAATATATATGAAAGTGTCTTGAGGACTGGATGGCTGAGGGAGATGGCAACGGAATTTAGAACCTTTCATTTCCAAGTCACTCTTTTCATTACATATTCTATAAGTAATAATCAAGAACTGTTACTACAAACTATTTGATATTAGCTCCCTGGCCTGACTCCAGATATTTATGGACAAAATCCAGATTTTGAAAAAAAAAATAAAATCATCATATGGTTGGAACTCTTACTGGCAGTAGCAGCAGAGCCAGTAACAACTGCACGTGCAGAGAAATCGTTGCCTACTCTGAGATGGAAACGTCCTTTTAGAAGAGGTGAGAGACTTATGAAATTAGTGATTTCCGTGTAATAAGCGGTTCAATGTATATCCAACTAAATATTTGATGCCACAAAGTCTTCTAGAAGCACTCCATACTTGTTGCAACTGGTGCTCCATGATGTAGATAGGCTCAGGGTGAATTGCAAAAGGAACCTGCTGAGTGAGATAGCTAATGCTGTGCGACAAAGCCTGTTACTGCTGTCCAAGTCCAGTCTTAGATAACCTTCCTTTAAAGAGGTGCAAAAAGTAGAAAATGCTTTCATGAAACATGCAGTGGCCACTAAATTGAAGGGAGAAGGAATCACAAAAAGACCCTTGGAAATAAACAATTGGAAAAAAAAAAACAGGCTGAAAATTTAAGTTGAAAACGAAGGGCGCGTTGTTCACCATCTGCCTAAATGCAGTGAGAAGACCTCTTTGGACAGCACGTGTTCACAACTGCCATGTGCACAGGGGAGAGATCCAGGAGTCTCCAGCAAAGACTGAGGTCAAACAGGTGAAGTTCTTCAGTAACAGCTCCAACTGTTCCCAGCCCCGGCAGAGAGACTACAATCTGGTACCCCAACGCCGAACTATTTTCCAGTAAAATGATTTATCTGAAAAGCCCTAAGTATGACAGCTCATATGAGAAATGCACGGCTAAGGATAATAATGGAATGGAAAACTTGTCTGAAGGAATAAGTATTAGATGAGTTAATCCTACTGAATACAAGACACCAGCATCATAAACAGGCTGAATAACCAGAACTACCTTTCAAGCTGCTCCAGTCTGTCATCTGGCTCTATCAAAGATAAAATCAGCAGAAAACCCCAAACGGACGTCTCCCTCGCTATGGCCTGGGAGGCTAAACCTGAAGAAGCTGTAAAACTCGGCTCGAACTGAGGAAAGTCTCAACTAAAGAATTTCTGAGCAGTGTGGTCCCTTTGACCAGCCTGGCCACAGAAACAAGGGACCTACAGTCTCAGGCAAACACACAGAATGAGTGTTTCTCTTCTGTCCACAACTACAGACTTCTCAGTAGACTTTCCTCCTCTTTTTTTTTTCAGATATAGAAGGATGGTGCTTATGAAGTGAAAGACAGAACAATCTGATCTATCTGAAGTTAGTGATGCTTTGAGATCGATGTCAGTTTGGAGAACCACTTAGGATCCCTTCAAAACTAAAATATTCTACAAAAATCATGCTTCATCTTCATCTCTTTTGCTCTGCACTTTTGAAAAGCATGATCAAATCTTTACTTTTTGCAAACCAACTGTTAGAAGGTACTTGCTCAGTTTATAATAACGTGTGCTAATGAGGCCACTGATAAACCTCATTAAGAATTTCATTCCAAGCTTCAAGACCCACATTACAACCCTGCATTTCACCACCTTGCATTCTGATTTAGGCTATTTTAAAAACAGGTTTTTGAAAACAGGTTATTATACTGAAGAGAAAAAGTAAAGGATATTTAATATTTCTCTCTAATCTTAGTGTACAGTCCTTCAAATACTTGGTTAAACTATCCTTGAAGCTGTTAACCGAATGAACAGAACATCATGTGCTGTGTGTGCCAGTGAAGTGTTCAGTACTGACTCCAGAAATTTGTTTAACTATTGTTTTACTTTAGAAAATAAACTGGGAAAAGAAAGACATATAGAGTATGTGGAATATATATATATTTTTTTTTTTACTATGTCTATATATCTTTACATGTCCATGGGCAGATGAGTGATATGCAGCATCATAGTTTCATAATTTAAAGTATAATTTGAGTTATTTGATATAGTTCTGGGTTATCTATTCTCGGGCTTCTACATTTCAAAAGCAAACGTTTGTGAGACGTACTATGTGCAAAACTAGAAGTTGCTTCTGTAATTTTTAAATCTTAAGAGCCTTACTGACAGTTTTATTCTCAATGTAATTAATTTGTACAGTGCTTTAGTAAATAGTCAACATTCATTTGAATAATTGGAAGCAATAAGTGTTTCACTGCAGAGAAAGTTTACTATTAAAAGTGCTCTCTGATTCACACTGAAACAATTATAGAGAATATTAAAGTACACGTAAAATCAGTTAGAATATATTTTTATGCATTAATCTCAGATATTCTGATGGTCTTTTGGGTCTTAAATGGGTTGAGGACAATTTCTAGGTCTCTAGTAAACTGTCACTCAAGTGGCAAGATTTATATAGTAGAACAAATGAGGATTAGCTGACTAAGATATGAGAATTATTTATTAGAAGCACAAGGGGACTATGTACTCCAAAATTTTTGCAAAAGAAGATGAGCTTTAACTTAGCATGTGTCTTTACTGCTTCATCTTTAACTAGCTTTTTAATTTGTAAAACAGTTGACGTAAAGTGAAGCAGCAAAACAACTTCGTTATTAACTGTTGCAAACTTTCCTGTTGAAATAAAGGAATGAATCAAGCACTGCTTTAGAAACAACCCATCCATATCATTTTGAACTAAGAGGTTGGTCTTCTGAAGGACTAGTAATGAGATAATTCAAATATAACTTTTGTTATAACTACAGTTATTCAAACGCAACTACATTAAAGAATTCTTCAGTACTACAGAGCATTTTAAGAAACTTCAGATGATCTTTTTTTATTGCTGTACTTCTCTGCTAACTTCTCTGATGATGGTCCCTCACCTGATTAGTAGGAATGCATCCATGAATAGAGCAGAGACGTGTAGAAAACTGGATGAAGGTTCATTTTTTCACAATTCTAAAAGGCACATTTTGCATCATTTTTAATGTACTGCTGCCAGTCACAGATTTTTTTTTTTAACTTATTGGTGTAAATGACATCAAAGATATTGTGTCAGTGCTCTGTGAGAAACAAAGAGTAAGTTCTGTCAGACGGACAAACAGCTTTCAAGATATTTGCTAACTTTAAAAAGTCAATTATAGAAACTTCAGGAATTACTTTTCTATTTAATATTATATCCTAATTATATCTTCCTATTTAAGGTGATAGTTTTAATTAGCTAAAATTACTTTCAGCTCAAAAAAATTTATTTCATTCATGCATTTTAGGCACAAGTAATTATGAATAAGAAATTATGTTAAAAAAAATTAAGCTTACCTTCTTACCAAATATCCTGCTTGTTCTCTTCTTGGCCTATTTATTTAGCTTCTGTTATAATAGCAGTCAGCAGTCTCCCATCTCTTTTTACGGTGCACAGTACAGGGTTGGATTTTTTTCCCCTTACTAAATTGTATATTTGATCACAGTGCCTGAAATAAGCTTTTTAAGTGCTCTGATCTGGAAAATGATGCATACCAAGGCAGTTGAAATTTATACAGACTATTTCAAGACTCCTAAATCATGTAATTTGTCACCAGTTTTGGAAAGCCCACTCTTTGAAAGCAATACCTTCATTTGTGCATCTGACAGGCTTTGATGCATCACTGTAATATGTAACATATACTACGTGAATTGAGACTACGAGAAAATCTCTACGAGACCTGGGTTCACCCTGGTTTGTACAAATAGGCTATCTCATGGGTTATTCTTAAAATCAATCAATAAATCTCACAGGGAAAAAGATACTGAGTTTCTTACATAGTGTCCATTATATTGGACACTTCATAATCAAAACTATTTATTAAGGAATAGTTTTTGAATTTAGCCTGCTTTGTCTTATTTTTAGATTAAGGCTCTGGAGTTGGCCAGGGAACTCAAACCGTGCAAAAAACCCACTATTAGTAAAATCAGTAAAAAAATGTTTGTTGGTGTGTAGCAGGCACCCACTACATGCCCAAAACAGGCCACCCCTCTGATCCTGACCCATAAGCTAGAGTGAAACCTCTCTTCCTCATCATCCTAGTCTGTCCTTCCTAAAGAGCCTGTATCCACTCAAGGCATCGTTCCTGTCACCCAAGCTATTCCACAGTTCTTTTTATTCCCAGTGATGTCCTAGATCTGCAACAGCCCACAGACATCCAGCTCCAGTGTCAAAACTCTGTACCTAATTTTTTTTTCTGGGGGGGCTATCATGTGGGACAAGCCACCACGTGTTCTACAACACAGAAGATACATCGGTATACAGATTTCAAATACACAGCTTCCTCAGTAAGTCCACATAGTGCACAAATGTTCAATTATTACCTAATTCAGGGAAGCAATGTGTCCTTCCTCAAGATCCCCACCAATAAAGGCACTTTTTAAAATTAAAAAGCCTAAACATCTCTACTCTTGCACACAGTATCAAAGATGTTTCATGAAAAATCTTAGCTCAAAATGGTCTAACTAGAACAATACCTTTTCCATCATCTTTGTAACATGTCCTTGCACTAGAGGAAGAATATCACTTGTTATGTCAGGGACAGTTAATACTCTTTTAGAAATAACAGAATCCATAAAACCTGAGGACACTATCAGAGGAGCGACATCCACTTTCTTCTCTCCTAAAAACAAACATTTTCCTTGATTGTCACAACTAAAATATAAAAACTAAAATGCAAACATTTGGAATATCAGGAGGATGATTTTCCTTAAGAATCTTTTCATCGTTATTTTTACCAAACAGCATAGTTTTTCAAGTTGGATTTAAAGCATTCTTTCATTACATCCTCCACCTTCTTGTCCCATGGAGGTTTTCTCAAAGATCTGCATGTTGACTCTCAGTCTGCAGTTGTCTGCACAAATCATAGTGTTCAGAAGCAGATGGATGACATAAGTAGAAGATCAAGCAGACAAACACTGCAACTAAATCAGTAACAAAAAGTACAGTATGTCAAATAAATTGATAAATACAGAGGTTAAAATTAATTAATATTTTTTTAAATCCATTGAAGGAATCGGCAGTTCTACCAACCGGTCAAGAAGGTGCAGTGAAGGCTTCCAGTGAAGCAACAAAGTGCTCTCTCTTTTGGGGAGCTCACCAAACCCCAGATGTTTGGGACTGCTGGTTATATGGTGCAACTCTTCAGAAGCACAGGCGGTGGAGACACACAGAAGTAAGACCTGTACAAAGATGTATACTGATATTTTTCATATTAAGTAAATTATAAGATAGAAAAAGCAGCAAATACCTGCTTTTCTTTCCCCTTTCAGAAATGTATTTTAACATAAGAACAGATCCCACAGAGTCATACACAATCCATCAGGGAAAAAAAAAAGCTTTAAAAAAATAAAATACTATACCTAGGTTTGTTTCTGGACAAAGACAGCATCTTCAGTCTCTTTGTGTATCTAATCTCTTCAGGTTCCACTACAAAATATTTGCAGGACTGATGAAGTTCACGGAGCCACTGCAAAAAATGTAGCTCCTCAGGAATATTTTTTATTTTCTTACTATTTAAGATTACGCACTTTAATTTTTCTAATTTGTAAAGAAGATAAAGCTTTTTAACTGACACCCTGATATATTTATTAAATCTGGAACACAGAAGCTACACCAGCCCATTTTGAATTTTACCAGACATTTTTTTATGTGTGAACAATTCTTTTTATGATATACCTGCTATTAACATACAGAGGCAACTGCTAATGATTTCAGTTTCATCCAAAAGGACATATATCCTATGCTTCTCATGATTAATCTTAACCCATCTGCTGCTTTTAGTAGTCTCTCAAAACAAAGGAATTGGTGGGTTAGTGTTCTTACTGGAGCCAAAGTGCAGAAAACACTTTCTGCATTTCCAATCCTATCTTTACGTTTGCTGAGCTACATATATCATCAACACAGGCTGCTTATCAGTCATAAATGCAATTCTCACTTTTGTAATTCATAACAATGCTAGATTTAAGCATAGCACAGGAGCCACCGCCCCCCAGCATCAGACCTGCCCAGTCACCCTACTGCCAGCACTTCTTTCTCCCTTAGAGCAGGAGCAGAGGAGTGTGCTCTGCGTAGACACGAAATTTCAGCCTTGTGTTTCTTCCTGGGGTCTACCACAGCTCCTGTTGAGCTGCCTGTTTAAAAGAGGAGAGAGTAAAGACAGGGCCTGGACAGGAGGGAAAAAGTGCTTCAAGTGACCATTTTGCCTCAAAGCAAGTGGTTGTGAAACAAATTCCCCTCTTCAAGGTGTTTTGGTGTAACATTTTAACATATAAACACAACAGGTTATAAGAATTGCATAAAAGTGCACAAGGAACATCACTGCTTCATTGCATTTTATATTACCTATTTATTTAAAAAAAAAATCCTTAAAAGTCATGGAATATTTAAATAAGGCCTGTGCTTCCTCCCACTGCCATCCACCTCTCACCTGCTTTCTGGTGCTGGCTGCAGCCCACTCTACCAGATCCAGAGGGGAGCAGAGACCAGCTGCAGACTGAGTGAAGAGGACAGAGACAAACACTAAACATCCTGTGTGGCTCCAAGAGGAGGCTGGTCTCTTCCATACCCCGACTTGCCTGACTCTACCCATTGCTTTCAACAAGTAAGTTCTTCCAACAAGTTGTGGCCGAGAAAGCCAATGGCATCCTGGGGGCCACTAAGAAGAGTGTGTCCAGCAGATCGAGGGAGGTTCTCCTCCCCATCTACTCTGCCCTAGTGAGACCACATCTGGAGTATTGCGGCCAGTTCTGGGCTCCCCAGTTCAAGAGGGACAGGGAACTACTGGAGAGAGTCCAATGGAGGCTACGAAGATGACAAAGAGACTGGAACATCTCTCCTGTGAGGAAAGGCTGCGAGACCTAGGGCTGTTTAGATGGAGAAGAGAAGACTGAGAGGGGATCTTATTCATGTTTGCAAATATCTGAAGGGTGGGTGTCAGGTGGAAGGGACCAGTCTCTTTTCAGTGGTGCCCTGTGACAGGACAAGGGGCAATGGGTACAAAGTGGAACCCAGGAAGGTCCACCTCAACATGAGGAAAAACTTCTTTGCTATGAGGGTGACAGAGCCTGGAAGAGGCTGCCCAGAGGGGTGGTGGAGTCTCCTTCTCTAGAGACTTTCCAAACCTGCCTGGATCTGGTCCTGTGTGGCCTGCCCTGGGTGATCCTGCTCTAGCAGGGGGGTTGGACTTGATGATCTCCACAGGTCCCTTCTAATCCGTACCATTCCATCACTCTATGATTCTTCCCTTTGAGAGTATTGGACACAATGTATTGCAGATCACTAGACAGTTTCCTTCCCATTCATATGAGCATTCCTACTGGAAACTAATCTCAATTAATCTTGCAAAATAACGACCTAATAGCCCTTAAAAGAAATAGCAGTTGAAGAAACTGGTATCAATGAATTACAGATAAAAATCAAGAAAAGCTACTTAAATACATATAAACTCAAAATAAGTAGTGCTATTTTGCACAGCAAATGTAACCCGACAAAGAAATTAAAAGCTACATTCAGAAAAAAACCCCAACTCTCAGTTTCAGTTGATATTTCTGTATGGAGAAGTTCAACGGTATTTTCAAAGAAGAATTCAACTGCTAAAATGCTGGTGATCAATTTTGTTTAGAAACAACTTCATAAAGGGCAAAACTTTGTCTGCTTCAATAGGAATAGACAGTGGTGGGAGAATTCGTATTACAGTAGAACCCTAAAGCCATAAAAATCAAGTGAGTAAACTTACTAGTACTACCAACGAAGAAGAGAACCATCTAAGTACAAAATAAAAAGCGATCACAACAAGATTTGCCACAAATAAGCCAATTTATTACTTTTTGGCAAACTTCATACAGCATGAGCAAGGATCTTTCACTTTCTATGTTAAAACCATTATTTTGCTTTATACAAATTGTAAACATCTTCAACAGGACAAACTGTTGTTACAGGCATTTCACAATTCTGGCATCCTTTGTCAGTTAATCAAACAAGATTGAAAAAAAAAAAAATCAATACACCAAAGAACTTTTTTTTTCCACAGCATATCTATAAAATGCAGCATGTGAATTTTGTATCACATCAATTCTAAGCAACAGATAAGAGTATGACTGATTATTATTTTTAGTGAAATGCCTAGTGGTATTATGAAGAGGGACGCTTTTCCCATACTGTTGTACGCAACAATTGAAATTAAAAACATTGTTTTATACAATTAGTGTAGTAAACCAAATTCTACAGTAAGCCAGCTGCTATAAATACAGCTATATCTGCTATACTGTATCAAATAAATAAGGATGTACAAACTCCTGATCTGGATAATACTTGGTTTTCCTGGCAGGCACCAGTCATAATTCAAGTCCTGCTTGTCCAGCCCCCCCATTGTAATTGTCTGATTTTTTTTCCCCTCTCCCTCTATCTCTCAAAGTGCTTAAAATCAGACATAATCTGATCCACAAAGTGAACACTTACCTCCTTCTTAAGTAAGAGCAGATTTTTCTTTCTAATTTGTAAGTCCCAGGAATGTCAATCTGCTGGCTAGCTTTACTGAAGGACTACAAGATGCACACTGTTAACTTATAATCCTCAAATCAGGGCAAAGGTGTTTAAACCTGACGAGAACCGCTTTTCTCCAAACCAACTTTTGAGCACTAAAATACAGACAATTATGTTATTGACCAAGACTTTTTTAAAAAAATTAAATAAAATCACTTCTATTGTTAAAAAGATTGCATTACAACTCCGGTTTCAGTACGCTGCTGATACTAGAGTCACATTTACAGTGACTAAAAGACAAAAAAAAAAATTCTACATTTCTAATGTAAAAAGTCAAGACATGTTAAAAAAAACACTACACCTTTAAAGTTTTTGCACATTTATAAGGAGCAACAAACGTAATTCTTCTGCAGGTCACCTTTAAAGTTACTGACAAAACCCAGGGTGGTTAATTTTATATCTGTATGCAACCTACTGTTTTAAATATTATAAAACATCACACTTTTGATCACAAAGTGCTTAGATCAGTAGATCCATAAACGATGAGTTCATATGAGTTTCACTACATGAAGTGAGGACATTGAGGAGTTTTTCTTGTTTAAGATTTCTGTATCATCAAAACGCACAGATCAAAGACTGGGAAGGATGAAAAGCACAGTTCACTTGCATCAATGTTATGATGTATAGTCATGAACAACAATGCTCTTCCTAAAGATTCAGTACTAGGAAGAGCATCAAGCGTTCAGTTCCTACTCTGAACTGAAGAAAGAAAAAAAAAGAGTGAAGTCTTCAAACCTTGGTAAAAATGTGAAAGTCTTTAAAATAAAAAGACTGCGATTCCTTCAGCCAAGCGAAATATTCTACTATTGGATTTGCCTCCAGCTCTTCTCTGTTCAAATAAAGACGGGGATCTCTACTAAAGCTAGAACCTGGTAGAACTAAAGAAACACTGTAGCATATATTCCATCAATCAAAATGAAATCAATTATTTTAAATACCTTAACTCTTCCATGATCATCAAAATCTGCCAGAAATACCATAGCAGCGACCTTCAGGTAACCTTAATTCTTCAGCAGAAATGCAAATTAACCAAAACATTTAGTAGTCAGTAATTTCACTGCAGCATGGGATGAAGCTCTATTAAGACAAATTTCTGATCTACACAGCCACCATTTTAGAGATCTTCTAAATACAATTAATACCAACAGGTTCAAAATCCTATCGTGTGGGTGTGGTTTGGTTTTGTTTTAAATCAAGAGCCATTTCTGACTTTATAGTCAAACCTTGTATGTCTTTTTCTCTTGTTTCATTTTTCATTCGTTCCATTTAGTTTTAGTTTCCAATCTGCCTCGGAATTCTCTGGAGCCCAACACATCAAGATGCAACCTTTATCCATGTGGATTCATGACTCTCCTACGCTAGCTGCCATTTTCTGTAGCAGTGTCTGTTAAAATTTTTACAGAATTGTAATGTTCTCCTAATCCATAGGCGTGTCTCATATACCTAAAAAAAAAGTTATGGAATGAGTGTTCAGTTTAACTAAAAATAGACATCATGCCAAACATTAACAGCACTGGAAGACAGCTTCATCAATTCAAGTTTTAACACAGAAAATATATATGGTCATTAAATAGAAGAGTATTAATAAAGACAGATTTTAATGCTGGTGACTTCCAGGCACAGATTGACATAAACTTGGAAGAGGAAAAAAAAGTTTCTTGCTGCATCCTGTATCAATTTCATTATTATTTTGTAATTATCTAACAGGTAAAAAGACCTTGTACCATTCTGTAAAGCGGTGACTGAGTCACCCTTCAGACTGACTGTCAGCATTTTAAGAACTCTAATGACAACACTTTCAGCTGAGTCACTCACAAACAATTTCTGACCTGCAAGATCACTATTCAAGAAGCGTTTCAACGTCAGATGCATAATAGAAGAAAAAGGAGCAGGAGAATCAAAACTGAGCACTCTGCTATAGAAATAAGTGCACTCATCTTAAGAAGAGCTAGAATTGCATACTTACACAAGTGTTATTGGTTTGTCTGAATATTCTTCACCAACAATAATGGGAGGGGAATCCATTTGCACTACTTCAATAGGTGTTTGCAAGATGTGCGACAAAGCCCTTAGCTTTAAGACATAAACCAAATTGAATAACAGGATTAAATCCAATGTAAGGAGGAGAGAGGAAGACATGGTATTTAGTTTTAGCAGACATGAGTTCAGGCATAAGATTCCAAACGTTGTTAGAAAATAACTTTGCTTATTTTACTAGAGTTTATTTTAACAGAGTTTATTTTAACATTTTAAACTTTACTTGAAAACATGTTGCCTTAAAATAATCATTGTTTTGATGCTGTAACACAGATAACATTGGGCTAGCTTTACTAATTTGGTAACTACTCTTTAATAAAATAATAAATAAGACTAACAAAAATATGTATTTTCTCAAGCTCAAATTCTGGCTTACATTACAAAAAAAAAATAATAAATCTAACATTGCTCCACTCTAGTCAGCTTTGCTACCATCTAAGTCTGCATAATAAAACGCTTTCACCTTCGAGAGTCTTCCCCACTCATACTGTCAGTCATTCTAATGATACTTAGAACTACTGATGTATTGTCAAATACATCAGAACAGATGTGCAGTACCAGAAAAGCTACTAATTCAGGAAAACAATTTGTAACCATAGAGGAAAGCTCTCGATAAACTATTTAGGATTATGTTCCCTTATCCCTTCAGGTGTTTTCTTCCTAAGAAGCTCTTTTTTCAAGGTATATTCACCTACACAGAATTTCACAAATAAAAATTATCGATACAATACTTACTTCCAACTGACCACCCCATGCAGCTGTGTTTGCTATATCATCACAATATTTTTCAAATTCCTCTGCAGGGAGAGAAGAGAAAACTTTTAGTACTTCTCTTATCTGAGAACAAGCAAATGAGGAAAAATATCAACTGTACAAGAACTGGAATCTGAAAAGTCCAAACACATTACACAGGAAAATACGTTATGTTCGCGGAGGAGAAGGAAAGGCCAGAAAAACACAAAATGTAACTGTTTTAGAAAGAAAAATTAAGACTCTGGACAGGAACAAAAACAAGTATGGGAATAAAAAGAAGTACAGGTTTGTATTTTGAACACTTTACTCAGGGAACTGTTAACAAGTGTGAAACAGCGTGTAGTTTTCCTCCTGTTAAGTCTCAGAGGGTGTTGTTTTGAGACTCTAAAAAGGAATGTAAGTAGTATGCTTAGTTCTCATGTTAGCCAGGAGTCAGGTGCGATTTTAAAATCTTGTAACTGCATGCAGCTCAACTGTTTGGCCTAGTTTTTGAAATTCCCAACTTAGCTGCCTTTTTTTTAACATCCAAAGCATTTATTCCCAATAGTTCATTTGTTAATGGCTAAATGAAACTTTTGCAGATCTTGCTCTAGAGAAGCCGAGCTTTCAAATTTATAAATTACAACCCTTCAGGATTTTGAGCCTTATAAAGAAATTCTGATAAAGAAAGAACAGATTTTCTTAAGACCACTCAGAACTGCTTTTCATACATTCTGCTTGCAATGGACTTAAGAGAGATAAGAAAAACACAACTCCTGCTGCTCTGCAGAAATTCATTCAGTCTTCTCTTGGAGTAAATTTATCCTGTGACAATTATCTCTGTAAACATGGGAAAGATGTCTCCTACTTCACAACAGTGAAGGTCACCAAATGAAATCTACAGCAATAACTATTAGTTTAATGTAGCAGTAAGTTAAAAAAATATACAAAGTCATTTGCGCGGTGTCACAGACACGCAGTAAAAAAATTAATAAACCACACACTGCTCAAATTAGTACATAAAATCCATTTAACTGCATTTACTCAGCCTACATAAATGTGCCACACTAAATGCCTTTACATTTTGAGTTTAGTCTGTTTATAAGAAAGGGTTCCAAAAGCCCTAGCATAACCAGTTAAAATAAAGGGCAGAATAAGAAAAATCATTTATGCAAGCTAGTATAGAATACACTTGCTTCAATTTCACATTTGTTTTTAACAGCTTCATATGTCGATTGAAAATATATACATTTGGCAAAAAACCTCATCCCTAACTTGATAGGCTAGCTGCTTATAATACAACTTTGATCACATCCCAGAAGATGATTACCATCTAGCAACCAGCAAGTTGATATTTTTTTTTTTAAAAAACAGGGAATGTTTAATTGAAAAAAAAAAAAAGGGATAAATTACATAGATTGAGGAGTATCACATTCTAAGGGGATCATAATTCTGTGTTCGATAAAACACAACTGAACCAACAAAGCAACAAAATTCAGAAACAAGCACCATAACGGGTTAGTCCCAGGTCAGTAGTAACCGAGATCAAGAATTATCAGAAATAGTTAAAAGTTTTTAAAATCTTTTCTGTCACAAGTCTTACCTCTGCTATACAAGTCTCCGGTATTAGGGTTTGTAAGAAATGGCAGGAAGTCATCAAAGTGACTTTGCATGTACTTTGCTGTTTGGTTCCTCAGAGTTGCAACAGTCGAGGAATTGTGGCGATCCTTGAGCTGATCTTCGATAGCTCTGTACATGCAATGGCCATCCGAAGGGATCTGTTTAATCTCCAAGTGCCTTGCTGCCAACAGGGACGCAAGTTTCTGACTTTCAAGATGTCTAGCACCCGTTAAATTTTCTATCTCAGCCTCAGCTATCCTTTCTTCTCTTTCTTTCTCCAAGGCAGCTTTTTTTTCCTTAGATTAAAAAACATATAGAAATTACATCAAATGTTGAAATTTAGAAGATGCCTGTACAGTTCTTGGCTTAGTGCTTGCTTTTAGCCCTTCAAATGTTTTCTCAGTACATACCAAACCTTAAGAGACCTCCTAAATACAAATTTTAGCAAATGGTAAGTGACCAATATATCCTAACTGCCTCTGACACCATACTCAAAAATCACGTGACAAGAAAAGTCTTCCTTATACCAGGATG
The DNA here is from genome assembly GCA_013396935.1 of Baryphthengus martii. Classification (NCBI taxonomy): domain Eukaryota; kingdom Metazoa; phylum Chordata; class Aves; order Coraciiformes; family Momotidae; genus Baryphthengus; species Baryphthengus martii. The sequence goes on along the minus strand of VWZK01013448.1, from coordinate 84,522 downwards.
CAAAATAACACCTTAAAAGAGCTGTACAAGGGCTACTAACAGTAGTCATTTCTTCAGGATCACCTATTTCACCACACTGGCAAACAACTCGGGTATGGGAATTCTGTTAAAAACAACAGAAAAAAATATTGCTCTTTCATAATAAGTGTGAACTATACCACTTATATGCATATGATTCCATAATGGCACTCATGTCATGAAACTAAACTCCTTCAGGCTACATACTATATATCATAAAAGACTGCTCCTAACCTGAAAAATGGATAAGAAAGAGTACAGTGAGTACTACAGGGAATGTAATAATATATAACATAAGAATTATTTTTATAGAATGCTTTGTAAGTTTACACTTAAGGTAGTAAGAGTCAACGTAAACAAGTAAATAAAAAAAAGCAAGCCATATACAGAATGATCTTTTCACTTCCATACTTAAAATTTACCACCAACCAAGACCAGATTGGTTTAGGCGACCACAGTGTAGGAAAACTAGACTACAGGGGTTCTAGTTTGCCCAGAAACAGCATCACGAATTAAGAACATCTTTTTCTCACGCTTGTTAGAAGGCAGCTCTGCAGCAGTGGTCATGTAAGAGGGAATGGACTCTGCAATAAAGCAGTGGTTTATTGCACTTCAGGCCCTGAACCAACATTCATACAGGTACAATGACAATGTTAATCCACCGCAATTTAACATCTGACCCTTCACAAGATTTAATCCGAAGGCCTGGACACCAGGTGGTGTTTCTTAACAATTCAAAAATTAACAAGAATTTCAGCATTAGTGTACTTTTGCAAAGTGTGTAAAGTTCTATTACTAGCGTATTTTCCACTTAGCGTTTTACATTATTTTAATTCAATTTCTTTACTTTTTTTTTTTCAGTAAATTCTTTTTAAATCATTTGCTTTTACATAATTCGTTTTTTTTGTGGTTCCCACCTCTTGACCTATTCTGATTCCCAGTTCAGGACTGAGATCGAAAAAGTACAACTGTTTGTAAAATGCTTACATATCTCTAAGTAGCAGCTTTACAGATTTTCAAGGCATCCAGCAGGTACAGCATCGATACTGAATTAGCCAGGTAGTGTGCCTGGCAAAACTGTTTAACTTGGGTTACTATAGTTAACTTTAAGTGAATATAACTTCAAGTATTTGTAAAATTTTAATGTTGTCATACCCGTCTCTTTTGTGCTTTTGATATTCGAGGCTGCTGAATCTGTTGCTCTATTCCTTCAAGCTCTAAATTTGCAACCCCATCAGCTATGGAATCTGTCTAAAAAGGAAAAAAAAAAAAAAAAGTTAAATGTTCTGTTCTTAGTAGTATAAACAGTAACAAAGACGTGCATCACCTGAAACAGTTTTAAGTTCTGTTCCTCAGTAACTCCAGGGTATATTTATGAAGTTTAACCACAAAGATCTGCGTATAGCACAGAACCTGTCCAAGTCAGAAGTAAAGGATTTCACATCTCAAAACACCGTTATGCATTTTATTACTTTTTCTGTATGCAGCTTATATACATTAAATTTGTTCTCTTACAGGCTTCCACACTGAAATGTGAACACTGCTTACTGGATGAAAGGGAGTTTTCCTCACCACACCCACTGTCCTAAGTACCCAAACAATCACTATCAAATCAAGCTCTGTGTCAATTAAAGCAGAAGACTCCACCGCCCATACTAAAGCATGAGCAACAGTTGGAAAAGACAGGGAGTTGACACTTGTCTAGAAAAATGACAAAGCTAATTCCTAACAGTTTGAACTCCATGTCACCCTTGGAAGCAGGGACATGTGTTCCTGTGTGGCCTGCCCTGGGTGATCCTGCTCTGGCAGAGGGGTTGGACTCAATGATCTCCAGAGATTCCTTCCAATGCCTGTCATTCTATGATTCTATGTTTCTATGTTTCAATCCAAATAAAGTTGAGAAATGAAAGAAACCATGTATCTCAAAATAAAATCCTCCACGGCAAAGCTATGGCCAGGGCAAGGATTTTAGCTTAAGAAGTCCTCCATTGTAAAGTTCTGACAGCTCATTTAGCAAACTAAAACAAACTCTTGAAACCAATCTAAGATATACGTAAACATTAAACATTATGTTTAATGCTTCTGCATTAATCACCTGCTTAAGCATCTCATTGAAAACTACTGCAGAAGACAGTGAGAGTTTTGACCCTATAACAACTGAAAACTTTTTTCTATGAGGTCTCTCAAGAGATGCTTCTCAATGAAACCTATTTCTCTGAAAGTCCTTCAGAAATGTTTTCACTCGTGTTCAAACAAAAGTATGTTCTTCTTAACTCTTTGTTAATCAGAGAACACCTACTTGGGAAAGCATGAGGCAGACAGATTTTTGTTTGTTTCTGTACAAGATTTAAACTGCCAAAAGACACAAACTATTAAGAGAAACACTTAAGGCGATGCATGAGCACGGAGCATCAGCAGCACTCACGGACAACTCTATTGCACCCATTTAGCCATAAGCTCCATTCCCATTTAATTGAGAGAAAGTACATGAACAGGCCATTTGTGCAGAACTTGCACAAATGACCCTTCAACTCAGGCACATGACACAAACAAGAGTTCTTTTCAATACTGCATATAGAGAATTAAGTCTATGGGTTGCAAATTTGCTACAACAGAAGTTTCCATCATTCTTAGTTATTAACTGCTAAAACATAGCTCAATTTTTGTACGTCACACAAGAACTTGATAGTACCTAGCTTAGTCAGGTGGTCATATTTCCTGCAGCTAAACTTGAATAATGTTAAGTCTCTGTTAAAAATTAAGTGGTTTGCCATCAAAGGGGAAACTGGAAGCATTTAAGTATGTAGCTATATTGCCAACATGGCAGAACAGGACCATTTCAGAAGACAAATCTCATCGTCATAAAAAGTGCCTTACAAAAAGGTCAATTACACTGTTGTCAGAATTGCAAGACAAAAGACACTGCATCAGTCAAATGCCTACTGAACAGTCTACAGAAGATAATTAGAGTGAAAATAACAGGAACTTAGAAATAAATAAATTCAAGATCCCCGAGCCCTTAACCTAGCCTCAAGAGCAAAACCAAACACTGCTCAACAACAACCAAAACAATCCACTCTTAAAGGTCCCTTCCAGCAACGCCCATCCACCATTAACAGATGAATCTTTCCAAAGATGAAGAGGGTTCCCAATGCTGCAAAGAAAAGGAGAAATACTTGAATTGCTACATTATCATTTTAAAAGGTAAAGAAGCCCTAACAGAAACCGTATCTGTACGACTCCAGCTGAAGTTAAGGTACCTACCTTATTCTGTTCAGGTGAAGCTTCCTTCAGCTGCTTTAATTCCTCCTTGTGCTTCTGTTCAAGTTCTGCCTCTAATTTGGCAACCTCATCAGCCAGCTGTTTTCTTCTCTTTTTGTCATTCTTGGGAACAGCATTTTTCATGCCTTGAATTTTTGCTGTTAGAGAAGGAGTGTAATAAAACATTACCTCTAAGTACAGATACTCCACAATCATTGATGAAAAGTGAACTGCAAATCATATAGGAAAAAAGAAAACCAAATAACAAATATCAATATATCAGTATGTTTTAACTGTTTAGCTGTGAGACTGCCCTTTATGGTCATCACATTTTAAAGCAGCTATATTTTTCTTAAAAGCTGCAAATGTTTTATCTGAAGACGAGAAAAAATTGTGCCTTATGAACTTTGTACTTATGAACTTCATCAGTGTAGCAGATCACAGCCTGTTACCTTCAAAAAGATTATTTGCACACTGGGATCTCAAATCCTGTCACAGGACAGATGCGTAAATTTTCAATCACACAAGCAGCAGATTAAAAGTAAAACCTGTCCTTCAAATAAAGTAGCAAATTGGGTAGGCAAGAAGAAAAAAAACTCAACAGACCAAACCTCAACTTGCTCAAATCCCATATGTATTTTCAGGCTCTAAGTCAAGGCTCCATTTCTCAAACCACAGAATAGTTTGGTTAGAAAGAGTGTCTGGAGGTCACCTAGTTCAGCCTCCTGCTCAAAGCTGGGACTCAATTCAAACTTAGGTTAAGTTAATTCAGATTGATGTGAAATTTATTCAGATGACTGTGCAAAGTTTCCATGGATGGACATTCTGCAACCTTTCTGGGCATTTTTTTTCCCCAATGTTTAACTATTCTTCTTATGAAAATATTTTCCTTTTTTCCCTCCATGAGGGTTTTTTTTTCTTGTTACCACTTTCAGCCATTGTCTCTAGTCCATTCTCTACACTTTACTTTGAAGACCTGGCTCCATCCATTATGCTGTGGAAACTACAACCAGATCCTCCATAGTCTTCTCTTCTTCTCCGTGCAGAACAGCTTCCACAGCTCCTACATGAACGGTCCCTGCTAGCTGACTTCTGTATTCACTGTTTTAAGAGTTACAATACCACTTACCTAACACCCTGCTTGCTATTCCTCATCACTACATTTTGCTGTCCTTCACCCTTGACTGACACCTGGAGCTGAAGATGATGGTGACAATAATGAAATTTTTCAAGAGGCAACAAGAACGCTCACTCAGAAAGATATCTGTTAAGCACTGAGCCTCACAGATGAATCTGCCGAGCCTGACAGACACAAAAGCAGTTTTGTTCATAAAAATTAACGTAACGGGGGAGAAGGAAATCCAGGACTTAAAGGGCACACTGAGAGACTCAGAGAGAGTACATGGGGTGGTGGAGACAAGGATTAACTGGAGGAAATGCTGGATTTTCGGAGGCTGAGATGCATCTTATGTTATTTCTTATGAATGAACTGGTTTGCTCTCTGTCTAACAGTTAATCATTGCACTTCTGAGGAAAATGTTTTTCAAGTAGGAAAATGTGGTCACCTGCCTCTCCTAAGTGGGAAGACTGAGGCTCTGTCTTCTGTAAACCCCTCCCCCCTTGAGATAGTAGAAGACTGCAATTAGATACCCTTTTATCACCTCCTCTAGGTGCAAAAAGCCTCTCCCAATCACTGTGCCGTGTACTCCAGCAACGTAACCACTATGCTTGATTCCTACTGCTCCGTTAAATTTCAACCAAAACTTGAGGGACAAAAAGGCACCGCAAAATAGTAAGTTCCTATAGATTTAACGACGATATGCAGCCCAATAGTGTCTCCCCTCTTTTTCAACCCTCCAATTAAAGGCTGCAGACAGGCCGATTTCATTACGCAGCAGAATGGCCAAACAAGGAAAAGGCCATATCAATACATAAGCAACCAGAAAGGCTTAACAAAAAGGTTACAATCAGCTATAAAAGTCAATAGACCAGAATCCAGCTAACAGAACTACTTAATTGTATGAATCAAGTGTAACAGAGAATGTAAAATGCAGCTCATGAACAGTTCATATATAGCACTCAGGTCTTCTACTACAGACACTTTGCTGTGGCCGTCCAGAACGGGAAAGTTTGTTTCAGATCATACTGCACTTTGAACGAAGAAACATAGCTGTCTGGGCAGCAAGAACCCTCAGGCTTTTCAATCTGAAACGCCTTACAAACCTACAACTTCTTTAACTTAAAAGCAAAGCAGAAAAGCTCTAATTAACATAACGCGAATGGTCTAGCATCACGTTGCGGCTCTCCAGCCTTGTTAGGCTTCCAAGATTACAGTACGGCGAACTCGGGGAACCGCCTGGATGACAAGAACCCCATCTAGCAGCAAATCGCGGCTCTGACACCTCCGCCAAGGCACAACGTTTTCGCCACACACGCCTCCTTCCCCTAGCGAAGGCGGTGCAAGGCCTGCTCCCCGCTTTGCCTTCGCCCTTCCTGCGCCCCCCGAGCTTCTCCCGCTGCCTTCCAGGGCTCCCAGCTNGCCCGCCGGCACCGCTTGGTCTCCGTGCCACCGCCCCCCCCGGGCAAGGCGGGCTCTGGCGCCGCTCCTGCCTCCGCACGTTGCGGGTCGTGGCGAGGAAGGGACCGTTTCTTTTTTCTCGGGTTGTGGGAGCGCGGGAAGAGCGGGGCAGGAAAGGCCCCTTTTGT
>VWZK01013448.1:63383-78510 GCA_013396935.1 Baryphthengus martii | reverse complement strand
CTTTTTGTGGGGGAAGCGACATCCCCCCCCCTTCATTTCTGTTACCTGACTAAAGCAACTGCGGAGCTACTTGGTGGTTATCTCCTGCCCACTGAAGGACTGTTACGGACATGTCTCACTGAGAAGAAATGGTACGTTTAGTTCAATTAGAGGTAAATCCTAGTAAAGAGGAAGGCTAGAGGTGAGAAAGAAATTGGTTGGGGATTTTATGTGATTTAACGAAAAAAAATAAATCTGTTCACTTTTGTGCAGAGTACACAGTGTCCTGTGTTACTTAATGCTAAAAAATAGGCAGAAAGACTCCCAGTTTTCCAGGTTGTGATGCTCGTGATTTGTTACCCCTCACCGCTGCAAAATGATGTTTCATAAAGTGTTACATTTTTATTACAGTAAAATCCAAACTACCTGGTTGGGGTCAAATCTCCACCTCAAAGTGAAAACTACAGCTTCTTGTTAAGTGCTAGTGTGGAGTGAGCTGCTTTTCTGTGCGGCCACCAGTGTTCTTTCGTGGAACATTCCGTTCATCTCAGCAAAATACAATTTATACATTTTAATACTAAATTTAACTGGATTTAAAGTTATTAAAATTGAGCAAAAACGTTGGTAATGGAAACAGTTAAGCTTGTGCTTAACTGTTAGGGCATTGCTATTATTCTTTTACTTTTTTATTACCAAGAATATCTCCCTGGACATAATCGAAAGACGTGCAGATGTGGTGCTTAGTGACATGATGTAGTGGTGGACTTGGCAGTGCTGGGTTAACAGCTAGGCTCGACTTAATGGTCTTTTCCAACCTAAATAATTCTGTCATTCTTGGAAGTAACGCTGTTAAGTGCAAAGAAAGGAAATGGATCTGAACCAGAATCACAACATGATGGATTGAAGTCTCTTGATGTATAGAACCACCTAATTTTTAGATCTCCTGTTGAAATGTAAATAATTTTCAGATTGGCATAGCAATACCTGGAAATGTATTTCTCCCTTACCTCAAGCTGCTTTTTCCAGCCTGTTAGAATAAGAAAGATCACAGACCAGCTATGCGAAAAAAAAAGTTCCCTCGAAAATGAATGAGAAGGGGACGGTTGGCTTTTAGCTAGAAAGTAGGTTAGCACTGGAAATTTCTGAGGTGGCCCTATAAATATATATATAACATATTTATATATAAATATATATACTAACATATATATGTGTGCTCTGTATCAGTTTGTCAGTGACATGTATTTGTCCACACATGTACGTATAGAGGAATATTTAATATTAATTTTTGTATTAATATTTAATATTTAACATTTAATACATGCGCTTAAAAATGCTGTGCATTTTAAAATAATAAAAATGTATTTAAAATAATAAAATACCAGTTTAAAACTTCTGCATTTTAGTTTCTTTTAGAACTTGATAAAATTACAGCAAAGAAAAAAAAAACATCATCTTTTTACCATAACAAGACTGCTGTGGTGAGAACCTGCCCTGGGAACTGGAGCTCTGTGCCAGACAGCTATTCTGAACTGGAGTTTAATGTGGGATAACGGCAAAGGCCTTGAAAATGCTGTTAAAACAGAGGACTCAAAATTACAAACAGCTGCCCGATGGCCAGTTACCGATTGAAAAAGCCACAACATTGCAAGTTAGGAAGAGGATTGTTTTGAGCATCCCAAAGGAAAGCAGCAGCTGAGCTACAGAAAAACAACCAAGCAACAGGAGGAGGCATCTGCTGAGCCCTGAGAAAGTCACGCTCTCCAGTGTCGCAGAGTACACTTGTGGCTTCGGGGGTGGAGACCAAAGGCTGCTGCCTGGCTGGAAAACATCTTATAAAAGGAAAATCATTCTGAATCTGGGTAAACCATCATCATGGAGTTCTGCAGTCATGACATCTCTGTGGGATTTGCCAGGGCTGCCAGCGTGCCACCTGCACTCCCTGCTTGCGCCAAGGGCGCCTGCTGCTCTCTCCTGTACTGCCTGCTCCTTCCTGCCTCCCCCAGGATCCCTGGCTCCTCAGGGACCTCGTGACCTGCCAGCACATCAGGGCCATGTACATCAGGATTGTGCATATGCGTTTTTTCCCCTGCAAATTCTGCGTGTTTTTCCTCTCTGACTCTCTTAAAACAGAACACTTAAATAGAGCCTTACTGCATGTACGTTCAGCTTGGCTAATTACAATTCCTGGGTAGAAAGGGTGGTTTAACAGCTAACATGGCAAAGAAATATAATGATGAGAAGCAGAAATGGAAAAAAAAAAGAAGAACTGATATCTATGGTAACTGTGAAGCACTTTATCTGGGATATGATAGGTTCACTGTCAACTCTTTAAAGCAAGACCGACTACTTCGTATGGATATGCAGTAGTTCGGCTCTAAGGTATACTTATATATTGCTCCATGAAAGCCACATCTACTGACATCTCCAAATTCAGACTGGATTACCATTAATAGCCCTTTCTGATACTAAAATTTACAACTTCATTAATCTTTTGTAAGAACTTGGGCCTCCCATTATGATCAACACTGTCTGTAAGATGCTCTGTACTAAGCACAGCCTGTGTCTGACTGTCAAAACAGAAACTTTCAGAATTAAGGGGCACTTTTGAAATGTGACTGAATATTGAGTTAGTCAGTGGCTGAGGGTTACCTTTGATTGATAGCAGCTGACTTGGAGAGTGAATTAACCAGCTGCCATGTTCTCTTTCTTTCATTTTCTGTTCTAGGGAGGAAAGCACGCATGGCTATTCAAAGTAGTTCACTTTGACATCCTTTCTAGAATCTTTCTGGCAGTAGTTTCAGAGTGCTTAGTAAGCATGCTGAAAATCAGGAAGATCATTTGTTCAGTGGTATTTTATGAGTTCAGTCAAGGTGGGGCCTCTAGTCACTCTCCAAAAATCTTGACTTTGTTTCTTCAGTTGCAAACCCAGTAAGGTAACGCTGTGTAGCAGACAGTTTTCATGACAGCAGTAAAGAATATCCAAATCTTACTCAGCCAAATGACATAAAATGTTGGTCAAGCAAAGAGGCTGTTTTACTACTTTTAGGAGAGCATGTATCTCGTTTCCCTCCATTATCTCCAAGATGTTTCCTGCTGAGCACAAAAGGGAATTAGGGACTGGCTGTAACCATTCACAGAACTCTTGGAAGGTGGCTCTCCTTTCACTGAGGTTTTGTGGAGAGTTCCCTGAGCTATGTACTATGTAACCAGTCAGTCTGGGTCACTTCATCTCAGATAATGAAGCAAAAGTAGCTAAACTTTCCTCTATGCCGTAAAATCGTCTGGCACTTAAGATTTGCAAGTATTCTACATGAATTAAGGAGTATACATCACCTTGCACTTAAGCAAGGTGAAAATCAATATGCCAAGTTCTGTTAGGCTCCAAAAATCTCCTCGTGTGGTATATGGACAATATATCTTTGTGTGAAAGCTCACTTAGATGGGTAAATGAACTAGCTGAGCTTTTCCTTTTAGTTTATTTTCAGTTAACAGATTTTCACAGCAAGACAGAAGCAGCTAAGATCCCTCATCTGTGAAACTGTTTTCTAATAATTTTCCAACACAAACCTGAGAAGCATCAGGACCGAATGCCAATCTAATCACTTAATAAAACGTGTAATGAGTCATATTCATCAGTTATTTCTGAATTTGACATTTTGTAGCTCACCAATGTATTTACCTCTTCTATTTGTAGCGCCAGAAGGTGTAAAAAGAACCTCAGGTCTCTGTTAATGCAACGGATTCAGGGTCACTCATTATTCACAGCTATTTTATGACTGCTGGGATGCAGAGAAACAACAGCTGTTACCTGGAGACATTCTTGTTTCCTATGAAGACTGCTATTGAGAAACGTGCTTGCTTTAGTGGTAGCACAACTTTGCCAACCTTTGCAAAGGTATTGTGAGCTTTGCAGTGTTTTGCTTTCTTCAATCTCAGCAGCTGGAATGGTGAGAATTCATAAAAGCCCACGTGTCTGGATTTTTAAATAGTTTTATTGGCTATATGACCGAGAGATGTGACCTCTGTTTAACAAAAGGTGACTCAAGTGCATCCTAAATGCTCAGAAACAATAAGCAAAAAGAAAAATCCCAGCTCCAGCTCTTCACACAATGTTTCAGTAGGAAAAAAACCACCTAGCAATTGGACACTTGGGATTACCCGTACTTAAGTACAGCCACTTAATGCATTCAGCAGACTGTCAGTCAGGTTTCACAGGGCTAGCACTGAATCTCATCACATTTTGCTGCTGTAGTCTTGGCAAGAATCTTGGCCAATGATCTACATTCTGCTAAACCCCTTGAAGCCGCTGTCATTTTCACCGTGCTCTTTATTTACTTTCTAGACTGTGGAGTTGCCAACTGCAGCTTCTCTTATTGCTATAAAACAATGAAAGAGAATGTCACATGTTAAGCAGACATTTTTAAAAATTTTTTTTTTTGCCCGGTAATCTTCCCAGATCTCATGATAATGAAAGAGAAGAAAAGAGTGACCTTAGGTAATCCTTAAACTGCTTAAAAGTAGAGTTACTATAATCTCTGAAACTCCCAAAGTAGAATTCCATAGTAACCATTCCAGCTAAAATTGCACTTTACTTGCACATAAATTTCAGGACAAATACATGACTAAATCTTTGTACCGTGATTCATGCAATACAAGTTCTTTTATCAATAAAATACAATTACACCTTAGTCCACACCATTGCTGTCCAGCATACAGACCACTGATTAATTCTCTCTGTCACTGTCACAACTCAGCCAAAAATATTTGTCCGTGTCAGACAAACTGCTGATGTATTTGAGCAGAGAACCTTCCTGTGCACGTGTACTCAACAGTAATGGGGGTGGTCATAGGAGGGTTCAAGAGTAAACCTGCTAAGTGACAATCCTAAATGCCAGTGTCTGTGAATAGTTTCAAATCCCACCTAGTGCACAGAACCCCCAGGTTTAGAACTGTAAGTAGGACCTTCATCTACAATGCCATGCAAAGAACTCATAGCTAGGAGTAAGTTTTTGCCCTCCTAATTTCATGTTTGAGCACAAAAGGGAGCAAGTCACCAAAATGGATCCTTGATTAGCTCTGATACCACAAAGACCTTTAGTATGGCCATGGCAGATAGTACAATTACCTGAAAAAAAAATTATTCTCAGGTTATTTTTTTTTCCACGTTGCTTGTCAGCATGTGAGACTGTGTCAGGAGCTCTGGCGCTTCTCCGCTCTGTACTAACTGGCCCCACAGGCTGGTGGAGCACAGTCTGGCCAGGAATAAAGCACCAAACTAGACCCATTCTCTAATCCCAGTGCTGGGCTGCCATTACCCTCCATAGGTCTGAATACTGGAGCCCACCTCCAGCACTCATCTGCTGGGTTCCCGAGGAGAGCAGAAAGGAATCTGCCCAACCTTAAGTGCCCTAGAGACAAGGAAAAGACAAGCAGAAGATTCAGAAAGGGAGTCCAGAGACCCAACCACAGAGAAGGGAAAGAGAAAGGAGAGTTGGCCTAAAGAGGTGGTGGTTGGAGAGAGAGATCATGGCTGTGACAAGAGGCAGGAAAGTACAGAGCTAGTATAGAAAATGGAAGAGGCAATTGGAGAAGGCAAGTTTGACAGAAGGAGGGAAATGTGGAGGACAGAGTTTTTAACAGGGCCTGTAGTGATAGGACAAGGCGTAGTGTTTTTAAACTAAAAGAAGGTAGACTCAGACTAGATATAAGGATGAATTTTTTTATGATGGGGGCACTAGAACAGGTTACCCAGAGAAGCTGTAGATGCCCAGTCCTTGGAAACATTCAAGGTCAGGTTGGATAGGACTCTGAACAACCCGATCTAGCTGAAGATGTCCCTACCTTGATGACTTTTGAAGGTCTCTTCCAACCCCAACCATTCTATGATTCTATTAATTTTACAATGAACAATTCTATGATTCTATTAATTTTACAATGAACAATGAGACTAGGACTAGTCAGAGGAGAAGCCGGGGAATCACTGATCCCTATCACAGAGAGATGGAGTTGGGAGATAGCTCTGTCAAGAAACAAAGCTGCACGAGAAAACTGGGATGAGCTTAGTGAGGAGCCAGAGAGAGTCAAGGAATTGTGCATGTGGAGGACAAAGGCAAGAGGTAAAACAGGGTAAGGACCTGGGGTGCAAAAACACGAGTACTGGGGCAAAGGAGATGGTTAAAAGAGATTAAGAAAACAGATGGACAAACTCCAAAACTCTGCAATGCAATCTCAAAGCGAGTGGGCCACGGAAATACACTGATTGACACACAGAGACATCACTGCACACATTCCAAAGAAAACTATCCCACTACATTCAACATTTGCAAACAAAGAGCTGATGGAGTAGTTGATGAGTTTGGCAGCAGATTTTTGTTTGCTCTGTCAGAGTGTTGGCCGTATGGTACGATTTATGATGGAAGTGTGGAGAGGGATGAGATGCAGTAAGACAACAAATGAGTAGACAATGAGCACTTTGAAAAGGTGCAGAACATACGGAGGATACAGTGCTTGGTAAATAAAGAGCACAGCCAAGGGACTCGTAAAACTGTACATTATAACTGTGGGGCTGGAAGTACAAAAGCACCGCTTCAAACGTTTCAAATCCCTGCCAGTATTTAACATCAGACATCTTTCAATGCTTCTCTCAAACTGCTTCATGAATTTCCATCTCTAGATTATAGAATCTATTACTAAACACCTGCCAGAGCTCTCTACACCTTTGCAGTGTATCATGCAGGAAGAAAAGAAAATCCAGCAGTTTCTTGATAACTAAAGCAATAAATAAACAAAGCTGATGTGCATTTCTGTTCATCTTATTAAACATCCCACAAAAATCCTTTTCCACACTTACAAGTGACACTTTGCAGAAACAAATGACATTACTCCTTCCAGGTTTGTTTTGTTTAGTTTTGGGGTTTTTTTTGGAGGGGGGGCCTTTTTTGTTTGTTTGCTGTTTGGTTGGTTTTGTAGGGTTTTTTTGAGGAGGAAAGTTGCTTTTAGGGCTTGAATTTGTGGCAGAACTGAATTTTCCATTTCCTTGGAAATCCTAAATAAATGCCTTTGAACTCCAAACTCCTCAGCTTCCAACAGCATGCTCTCAAAAATGTTGGAGAATTGTAGTCATTCTTGCTCTGTCATCTGTTCTAGTAACGTGCCCAAGTGGATGCCATGTCTGATGGCTATTAGATGCTAAGGACATACCAGAGAACACAGATACTATACATTTCTTACAGAAGGTTGTTGGGCTTTTTTGTGATCTATAGTAGATAGCATACTAGAGACCCCAAATGGCATAGCAGGTCCTCTGGGAGGAGTCATGGGAGGAAGGCAGAGCTGGAGTGGTAATAGCTGCCTGCAGGAAATGCGGGAATCCGTACTGTTATATGCACACTAAACGGGAGCAAGTTGCGAGGTCTTCTAGCCTTACAGGGAGAGACCAAAATATTATAACTTAGGTGAGTAATTTGATTGATAGCAAGATCACAAGGAAATTGTCACTGGCTCCCAAAGCTGATGCACATCAAAATAGCTTTTGCAGAGATACCCTGGAGTAATTAAGTTTTGGGTTTGTTTTGTTTTTTTTCCCAGACAAAAAGATGACAGGAGTCATGTTTCATCCATTATATGCTGAGTAATAGTGTGCAAAGACTCCATATTTATTAGCTCTTCGTTAGGAGAACTCTTTATAAAGATGCTACAATAGCATTAAGTACACTCATTTCACTGCACCCTTTTCAACTGTATACATCTTAAAACTTGTTTGTACTGCCAGTAAAGAGACTTTTTTTTCTATTCAGTTGTTACCTTAATTGCACCATTTTGCATTATTTCTCCTTGTTATGTATCCCGCATCTTTTCCTGACAGTCTTAAGGTTGGTCAGTTGATAAGTAGCTCCTTTTAACTTTTCCCAGGAGGACACTGGGGTTTCTATCAAAAAGCAGCAAATTACTCTTCTGCTGAAGATCACAACACTATCGGCGTGCTTCGCATATGTTTTCCATCAATGGCAGAAAAATGTATGTTTCCACTTTTCCATTTTCAATGTGGACTGGTAAGATCTAGGTACGGATAAAAGAAAAATAATCTGTTATTTTTATTCTTATAGCAGGAAATTCAGCTTCCTAGTAGCTGGAGTCCCTTCAGGCTTCTAATTTGTCTGGTTTCTCACTGCTATTATGTTTTGCAGTTAATTACAATTTCCTCTTTATTGGTGGCTGTGATTAGACTAGCTGCTGCCACCCTTGCATCACATGCTGAGACACACAATAGGACTCCCTATCTGTAAAACTAAATTATTTCTTTATGAAAAGAATCAATTAAAGAGGTTCTGCAGGTGCAGCCAATATTTAGATGTAAACAGTTTAATTTCTGGGTATCTACAGTAAACTCATCGCCCTTCAACCTCTTTTCTTTCCCATCCAGTTACGCGGAGGTTTCCCAATTCACGGAAGCCTTACAGAACCCCAATCCATAGTGGAGCCAATCTCAAGGCAGCTGATGATCTTTAATCTATCAGATTTCCAACATCTGTACATTTCTTCTGCAGCAACATATCTTTAGGCCGCTCCCAGTAGTAAAGCTTATCTTGGAGACAGGCCATCACCAGCATTTTCACTCCCCCGATCTGATTTCAAATACTTCCAACGTGCCGGTGATTCAAAGATCACCAGGTCAATATGACTAGTCTAGATCACATTTGAGTAATATGCTAACAAATGCAATGAAGTTCAAAATGCAGCACCGTGCCGCTTCAATCCACACAATCCATATCTATGTCCAACAGTTTGCAATACCATTTGCAATGTTATCAGGAATCTACTAAGCATTCGATCATCACCAAGGCTGCTACTTATCTGATAGAGAGATTGATAAAAAATAGCTACAGTAACAAGATCTTTTACTCTTTTGTTATTCTCCTGGACAAATCATGAACTTTATGTTAATTGCTTCACCCATTCCTGAAATGGAGTGATTCTTTAATGAATATGTTGCATGAAAAGAGTTCTGGTTGAAAGTGAAGAAGGCTGCTCATTGAGGCTGAAATGGCAGTGGCATTTCAAGACAGACCATTATCCAAACTGGAGTTTGACCAAGATGCTGCTATTCTTGTGATGTGTGTCATGGGATAGCTCATCATCAAAAGCTTTTGTAACCTTGACTACGGTTTTAAGCATTCTTTGTTATACTTCGTCTTCACCTGCAGGCTACTGCAACTCCCTCCTTCCTCGGAGCAGAGGGTGCCATCTACTGAAGCACCAGAAGTAACTACATCTTTACCTATTTTTCTCGGATGTATCTTACCTAGGCATTGACTAAGCCTGGTATTACTTGGATTCATAATCAAAGACTCGGAAGCATTTCTGTCTAAAAAGTAACTCCTATCGAAACTGAAAAAAGTACTCAAATAAAAGTGTAAGACAGATTTTTCCTTGATGTTCCCCCTCAAGCCCCACCTGCAGAACTAAAAATCAAAGATCAAGTTAAAATATGACGCCAACATTTAGAAGTGTCTATAAAATTATTTACTTATTGCTATAATATTCATCCATTCAAGAACAGAAAAAGAAAGTAGAGAAAGGAATTAAAAGGTTATTCAAAAGCTACTAGTATGATACCATTTGACTGACATTAGTAAACAAATTGAATGATTTTACAGAAGGAAGGGATTTAGATACAGGTGTTTACTGAGCAGCAAATTTTGGCAAATAATAAATAAAGGAATCTTGAGTATATGTAATGTGATTAAGAGGAGATGAATTTATTAAATAAAGATTTCTGAAAGCAGCTGGTGTCTTCAAGACGACCAAGAAAGCCCTTGGAAGTTATGGTAATACACTGATTCAGAGCTGGGCTGGAAAGGAATTTTCAACTCATAAACAATTTTCTTGCCAATCAAGATTACATTTTCAAGTGTGAACTGCTTCTGAATTGAGACTAAAAATTCCTCCATTATTCTAAAAATAAAGTTAACTAGAAATAGCACCAAGACTGTAAAAGAAATGACAGATGTGCAATCAGACACACATGACAACAAGAATAAGCTTCACAAGAATCGCTGTTCAAGTCAGGAATAACAGAAGTCTCCCTTTGTGTAAATGAAGACATCTTTACCATGGTCATTTCTGTCTGACACAATCTACTGGAGTAAAATTAATGCAATCCAGTAACTTGCAGCTGTGTAAAGGCAGCCTCTATACATATATTTGCATAAGTGCACTGTAGTGACAGGAATAGAAGAGATGGCATATAAAGTTACCAAAAACAGACTTGTCTAGTCACTGGCCAAATGTTACCCATCATTTTTGGCAACAGAGGGTGGCAAGCAGCAGAGGCTGTCAGTGCACTGAGCACGACCCTTCCCGCTGCTCTGGTGCTGCTCTCCTGCCTTCCTACCCCTGCAGGTGGGAAGGAGTGGGTTGGGAGAACAACCACTTTCTGCAGCATTAGCTGCTGTCAACCTCCTAAGTCATTGCTGACTAACATAATGTTCTTTGTCGGTGTTTTGCCAGTGGGAGGGTGACTTACCACACAACCATAATGGGACGAGCAGTGCTGATGGGACTAGAGATATAATTCTGCACATAAGAGGTTTGTATTTAATTCCTGTGCTCTGTAGAGCCACTATCTAATTTCTGTACAGAGAGGAATCAGCCCTGTCCCAAGTACAGATAAATACGGATTGTATGACATTCCTGTTTTCGTGGTACTTGTGCACTTTTGCATGCGAATAAATTACAGGCACATACGTTAGAAGAAAAAAAGGGGAAAAAAAAATTAAAAAATTAAACATCCCAACATACTAACAGTTCCAGAGGTTATCCCATGGTTGTGCACATCAATGTCAAATTACAATCCCATCTTAAGCCAGAATTCTGCACTATGTTGGGGCATGGCACAAAGAAGTGAGAAGTGTTTTCAAAACACTTGCCCACTCGTCAAAATATGCTCTCAAGTCCTATCCTGGATACTGTATCATGATTATTTTATTTTATTTGATTGTGTTGCATCACCTTACCTGAAACCACGTAGGCAAACCCATAGTGAGTTATTTTTATAAGTGGTGCTAGTTATTATATCCTGCATTTCATACTATTTGCAGTAACATAATTACATTTCTCAGACTAGGCACAAGGATAAAATTTTACCTTGTCACAGGCTTGATCTTGAAGCACAGAATGCCTCTGCAAATGAAAATCATGAGAGGATTTTGTGCACACTGTATATGCTGCTCCTATGCACCTCTCTGTACTACAGGTATAAAAAATAAGCCAGGTCTTTCTTGTTATCTTACTGTGCCTCTTTCTAACAGCTCTAGAAATTCAGATATTTTACCAGTTAAGCCATAGACCATGGCCAGATCCTTCAAAAGTGATTTGAACTGACACAAATTCCGCAAGCTTGTTAAGTCAAATTTATATTGTTCTCTTTTACCGTCCTAGTATCAAAACTGGCAGTAGACAGACTTTTTGATGTTTTCAGCCATCCTCAGGTAACATTTTACCATCCAAAGGTTTAGACATGTAATATGTCTTTAATTTCTGTCTGTCTAGATTATTACACTCTTTGCATAGCATCTGAAAACTGTGGGGCACAGAGCTGGGCCGTGTGCGAGACAAATGACCCCACGCTTTTCTTTCCTCTTCCTTCGGCCAGTAGAAGAAACTGGGTTTAGCAAACAGCCCTGGGGCTGGACTTGAGAAAAACTATATGAAAATGTGGATTCCTTTTCCTGTCCTACAAGTGAGATGTTATCTGAATTTGCATAACCTGCCTTATGCCCAGATTTATTTATTTTTTCATCTTTTAACTGATCAGGGTATTCCTGCATGTCATTGAACAGCTACTATCACAATGGATTTAGGCTTACGGTCTCTAAACATTACTTTGAAAATAAAAAATAATAGGCAGATAAAGGGTCATTATTGAAGGTTATTTGTTCTTAAATGGAACACTTAAATTTATAAGGCTACCTGAAAAACCTCTGCAATATGCAAACGGACTCCCTAAAGTATTTTTTGCACTTAGTACGTATTAAAGAAGTAAGATTAATAGCTGCAGCTTTTTATAGTATTAATACGAAAATACTTTTGCACTTGACAATGAGCTGCAATATTTGCAGTGGTTTGTCTCATATTGAACTAGTTTGATCCTTCTTTTTCCTAGGCAAAATAAAAAACATAAAACAACCAATGAGGATGATATTTTCAAAATGAAGAAAAATCAAACTCGAGCATTACCAAGCTTCTCAAAAGATCACACTAAATACGGGAAACCAGTAAAACTAGTGGAAGAAAATGTTATCCTCTGTTCATTTTATGTCTCTGCTTAATGGAAGCCTTGTTAGTAACTTTGGGGCAAGACGGAGAGGTACATATATGTGTGATTCAGTTCTGTGACACAAATGAAGACACCTGGGGAACCCTTCTCAGTGATATCACAGGTTCATTTGCCTGTGGCATTTCCAAAGCAGCGCAGCAGCATGGTTTCAGTTTACCTGCGCTTATGGAGGCGTTTTCCTTAGAAAAGTGTAATTAAACAGGTATCACAAGGCATTGCTGCCCAGAGGAAGAGCACGAAGCAAGCAGCAAGGTCTCACTGCCTAAGCTGCCTTCAGCCTCATGTTTGAATTCTTCCCTTTACAGCCCAAGTAACAGCCAGAGCACGTTTGTTACCAGCTGAGGGCATCACCTTGTTTCCTGGGACACCTTCTGGTGTCTGTCTGTTGTTACCAGCTGGGTCCATCCAACTTCATGTGGATCCTGCACACTGCCAGCGGATCTACACGTTTCAGTTGGCAAGTCCTGTAGACCTTTAGCTACCTTAAACAGACTTAAAATACTGATTAAGAGAGGCAGATGACTGAACTATTACCTAATTTCTGCTATTTAGGCTGTTTAAGAGGTGACTATAGAGTTTAAAGACTCTGACAAGTCAAGTCAACAGGGGCTGGAGGAATGCATTTTTTTTTTTTAATCCCAAATGGGTACTTACTTAGATGACAATCATATTTCCAAGAATAGGTCAGCATGCTGGCATGCTTAATAACAGTAATTCTCAGCCCTGTGTGCAAGGCTTGAGCTGTCAGAGTGAGTTGTGACATAGCTTTCCCGACGGGCCCCGGGGAGCGATCGGAAGGTTTTCAGTCTTCTGAGGCACAGAACAGCAGTGCAGTGGAGAAGGAGGTCCCACACAGACCATTTGCTATAATTGCAGTGTGATGGACTGGATGTTGGTGGAACTCTATGCTGTCTAGTTGGCAGCTTTAACAAGACGTCAAATCCTTTCTGTCCTTTCCTCAAATGAGAAAAAAATGGTAAAGAAACCTGGTTCCAAATGCCAGTTCCTGCATTAGGACTCCAAAATAAAGGCCTCGTACTTGAAAACAGGGCATGTGACAGTGAGATCACGGGCTGAAGATATATCCTGAATAGTAATATTAATGATCTACTTATGACCTGCCAAGGTCAGCCTCACAGTACCTCAGCAAGATGAAGCATTTAGGGGCACAAAACAAAACACCTTGAACTCTAAAAACGCTCACACAAAAAAGCTTTCAAGTATTGATCTGAGCTTGAGAGAGTTCTTTTTAAGCTGACTGAAAACTGAAACCTCGATCTAATTTATCCCCAAAAAGCATATTCCAAGTTATTCCCTCCATTTTCCAAAGGAAGAGCAGTTTGACATGGCAGGACTGTACTTCTTGCACGATGGAGACAGTTGGCGTAACACAACCAGCTGCCTTGTAGCATATTACTCCTCAAGTGGTAACATCAGAGCTTGGTCAAACTTGGAGTTTATTTCTGCAGGAAATAACAACCTGCAAAAACATGATTTTGCCTCAAATAACAAATAATATTTCAAAATTTGCTTCACAATAAAACTTTTTTTCTTTTTTGGAAACATTAAAATAATCTACGAAAACCTTGTGTGTGTTTTGCCATCACAATATGAATTCCATATTCTAGTTATTCAAGTAAAAATGAATATTTTAAGTCTTATAGAAATAAAATACACCAGCCTCCATGTCATTTAAAGTTTTGATTATTTCTCATAGACTTTCAAACACATCATTCTGCTTTTGTAGAATGGTTTGATTTCCCAGACTAAAATTTTTTTCATGAAAAACAGCTCCCGCAGAAAATTGTCATCGTGATGCAAGAAATACTATTTTATTTTATAAAATGTATTATTAAAGAAGGAATATTACCAGCTCGTGAACTCTCAGGCCATAGTCTCATCTTTATCCAGTTCGCATGAAAACATCTGCAGGCCCTCCACGTGTTTCAAGAAGGATCTGGGTTCTGGGTACCCACACCCCGGTGACGCTGGGTGCACTTGGCAGTCCTGCCCGTTGTACCCAAAGTAACTGTTTATCTTCTGGTATTACCACAGCCTGGCAATCTCTGACCTATGGACAAGGGAAGGACACGACACATGGGTGACAAACATCTGTCTTATCTCAATATAGGCTGAACAATTCATCAGGGATGGCTATTTGCCCTCTTTGCCGGAGACTTCCAGATGGTGGGCTGTCTGGCAGAAGGAAATTAAGTCCTTATGTCCTCAGAGAGCTCAGTGACACCAGGGGAGTGAGAGACTTCTCCTCTGAGTACCAGATGTGGTAACATATAGATTTACCTCCTCACCTTTAGAGTGCCTTTAAAGGTCACCACCATTTTCAAACCTTAGTGACCCTCGCTGTGGGTCTGCATTCCCAGACTTCTGGAAAAGGCAACTGCTATTAGTTAAACCGACTATCGCACTGCCCGGGTATTGGTATTTATAACCGCAGCGCTTCAGAAAACACAACAAACAAAACTCAACCACAAAACCCAAAAGCATTTAAAAACATTTTTAAAAACGGTTGTCGCGTTTCTCCTCCAGACACCTTCCTGCTGAACCTGCCCTCGATGTACCGCTCTGTGCCACCAAGGACGCGCTGCGCGCCTTCCCGCCTCGGGGCTTGAGGGGCAGGACGGAGGCTGCCCGGCTTCCCGGGGCANGTGGGGTGTCGGGCAGGGCCTCAGGGGCTCGGAGTGACCCTTGGGGGAGCCGAGGGGCGGCCCCCTGCGCCTTCGGGAGGAATGCGGTGCGGGGGTTCCCTTCGCTCTTCTCGGTGGGCGAAGTTACCGGCAGCGGCGGGGGGGC
>VWZK01013448.1:0-63375 GCA_013396935.1 Baryphthengus martii | reverse complement strand
ACGGTGGGGCCAGACTGGGGGGGTGCGGAGCCGGGCTGGGGGCCCCCGACGGGGTAAGTCCGGCAGCGGAGGACGAGCTGCGGAACAACAGGTAACGCCGCGTAGGCCGCGCTCCTCCGCGCCGTGCTCCGCGCTCCGGCGTCAACTCTTCAAAAAGAAAAAAAAATAAAAAATAAAACAATTGTTTGCGGTGGCAGAACAAGCCCGAACCGGTCTGCTTATTATAACTCCTTCGCATGTCGGGGCTTGCAAGATAATTGTTGGTCTTCCGTTCCCCCCAATAATTAGGCGCAGGATTAAGTAAGAGGTGGGAACAAAACTGGAGCCGGTAACGGGGAGCTGGGGGGTGGTGGCTGCTGGCGCTGTCACGCAGGAGCAGAATAAAGTGCGCAGGTCTCCGCGTCGTCTCCGGTGACCATCGAAGTGCCGTAACCCGGAGAGCCCAGCTGATCAGCTCCTCTGCTGGCAGCCAAATTCAAATCACCGAGGGGCTCTGTGCAGTGTGGTAGTTGAAGTCCAAAACCACTAGGATGTCCTTGCAAACGCCTTTCAAGGCCATAGCTGGTTTGGGCTTTATTTTTAAAACAAGTCAGATACTGTGGTTGCAAATTTGGAATTGTGGCTTAACGATGTGGTACTGAGTCTATTGCACAGATTTAAGAAAATCATCTTGTTGATCAGTACTGAATATTTAATAAGTAGGTGAAAAAAACCTTACTTACAAAATATAAATCAGAATATTTACAAAATGCATTAATAGATTATTTTTCTTCCTCTTAAATATTTTAGAGCAGTGAGGGGAGGGAGAAAGCTGAGAGAATCAAGACTAAATAAGATTAGTGTGGCTTTGCTAGCAGTAGCCTTCAAAAATGTAAGATTACAGTCCTGATCTCCCTGGCTGCAGTGTGTTGGCCTTTTCTTAAGGATTTTTATGTAATTGTATAGGCTTGTGACATATGTATGTAACTAGAATGCTACGAGTGAGCATCTGTCTGTTTTGAATATTATTTAAACTCATGGAAATGTAGTCCTCTTTGCCTTGATATGAAAATGTGTTTCAGTTAGCGCTGTAGCTGGTTTTGACTGTTCACTTTCATTTGAACTGCACAAATGAATACTGACCTGAAAAACAGCAGAAGGCTGGCATTTGGTTTTTTTGTTGGTAAAGGTTTGGTTTATTTTGTTTGTGGTGTTTGAGTGAGTTTGTTGTTTCGGTTTTTTTTAAAGCAAATTGTGTAGGATTGGCATCATCCCATAAATTTTGTAGTTAAAAAAAAAAAATAATCCAGAAATCCACCTTAAATTCTTGTATGCAATGTTTTTATTCTCAGTAGACCTTGTCACGTAACTATTACTTTTGCATACATTTCAGTCTGGTTTAAAAAGGTCTTTCTAGATATAAAAAGTAATGAAAATGCATTAGATGAGTGACTCTTGTTTGAACCCAGGGTAAAACTCGTCACCTGGAAACGAGCTGGTCTCCAAATGTTCGTTGCAGTTGGTAGCTGTGCCCTGCTGTGCCTTCAGTTTGTGTCTGTAACTCGTGTTAAGTAGCTTGTCTTGAGCACCACGCCCCACCACCAGTGCCATGTGGCTTCTTCCCAAAAGTGAGGATGAAGCATAGAGCTTTCTTAAGTGTCAGACATCTCTTCCCAATTTGAGGATCTCTTGTTTGATCAGTCCTGGAGCAGCATCCAAGGTAGCACTTCAAAACCAAAAAAAGATACCCGCACAACAAAATTTTGCAGAGCTGTGCTACTGACCCAGTAGCTCTGGTTTCCTTGCTCTGTTAGTTATCCGTAGCGAAAGGATCTATGGAATGTAAACTGCCTTTTTAGCTAAGGGGCAGTCTTTATCTTGCTCCCTGGCACAAGCCCAAGCTGGAAGAAGTATTCTCATGGGGAGATGGGGTTTTGCTTCCAAACCCCTTTTCTGCAGCGCTTCCTGGATTAATACCACCTGACTGGCATGGAGCTGCCGAGGAAAGGGGAAGCCCTTTGCCATCCAACCTACCACCTGAATGTGCATTAATAGATTTATCCTTGTAATTATCTTCCATGCCCAATATGTCATCCCAAGCTTTAAATTAGAGAGGCCGTGGTTTGAAAGTAGCCTCCTCTTCCTTTACTGGGCTGCTGCTGGGACCCAGCTGACCGTTTTCAGTGTAAGCAGGTGGGTTGTTGGACCCTGGTGATGGTCCTGTGTTTGGTCCTAACAATAGAAGCAAACAAGAAGAGTATTTTCAATGTGGATGGAGGTTATTGTATTTAAGAAACTTTTCACATAGACAAAGGGTAACACCATCACTTCTGCTCCCTGTAGTAGGGTGGTTATTCAGTGCTTTGATTTTATTTTTAAGTTTTGGCAAGGGGATGGTTCAGGCTTTCTCAGTTCTTAACTACCTGTCTGTGATATAGATCACTAACTCTTCTTCCCTCACACACCCCCTCCCAGGTCAGGATAAAGAATTTTGTTTGTTTGTTTTAAGTTCAGATAAACAAAACAAACTCATTTCTGTTTGACCCAGGTAAGCTGCAAGTGGTTTCCCTGTGGTTTCCATCCTTGGAATACCAAGGGAGGGAAGCACACCAGCACCAGAAAGCATTTTTAGGGTTGAACATGTGGTATCTTCCACTGCATCTCTATCTTGTGGTGGTGGGGAGGGAATTGTAAGTTAAAGTCAGATGTATTGTGGGGTAGGGTGCTCTTCTAGTCTCACTGAACTAATTACTACTGGATTTTTAATTTTATTTTTTCTTTTGTTCCCCAAGAAAAACTGATAATAAAGCTGTAAACTGATATGTCGGCAGCAGGGAGTTCAGTGTCTCATTGAACGTGCCCTGAAGCCTCTGGTGTACACATGAAACTTGCCTACCATCCAGTCACATCCAACATGATGGACCTTTATGAACTGATTTTAGAGGTTACAGTCTGAAATGCAAGCTGTAAAAAAAAACAAAACAAACAAAAAAAAACAAAAAATACAAACAAACCAGAAGTCATACCAAAGTATGCTTATGTGCTTTGAAACCTTTTGATTAAGGAGTAACGAGCAGCAGATTCTGAGAAAATGCCTTTATTTTCCTTTTCATTTCCCCTCTCTCCCCTCCAATATACTTTAAACTTAATTTTAGTGGCTTTTGCTGGGTTTTGAAGTGATTCCAAATGCACTTTTTCTTTAAGCATAAAGGTTGCAGTGCCAAGATACCTCCAGCTTTCCTCTCTGTAGCAAATGTTACTTGCTGCAGCACCACTCTGAAAAGCAGCCATTATTCGCTTGCTATCTGAAATTTGCTGAGCCAGCAGGACAGGAACAGCGAGGCTGCTTACCTGGAAGCTGAGCAGCTCCAGTATGAAGCTGGAGGAGTGGCTGGCAGGCTGTGTAGGTGCTCACACACCTCATTTAACCAACTTCCAAAATCAAAAGACTTGTCACTTACAACCAGTATATAAAGTATTACAAATGTCTAGAAGGGTATAGTTGCCAATTCTTACAAGTATTTATTTCAGGACTGTGGAAGGATGAAAGGCTGGGAGGGTGGGGTGGGGGGTGTCTCTTTACTTTCTAGTACTGGTCAAGATACTGTTTGCCTTTCCTTGGTACATCTGCCCTGTGCCCAGCTGCTAGAGTTGAAAAGTCACACTTTAAATGGAGAGGACAAAGCCAAGAAGTTCTTTAACATCGTTGCTTTTTCAGAACAGCAACCTCAAAGCTGGGATTGAACTGTCAGGGTGTCTTGACAGAATTTGGTGTTTGTTCTGCTGGACATGCCTTCTGTTCTAGCCAGAAAGTGTCAGCTGCTCGCTGCAGGAGCAGATAAGCAGCCTGCTTTACAGCCAAAATCCCCTTGCAGCAGCCTTGACTTTGCCCCTTTCAGCTAAGACACTGCCGTTCCCATCATCCAAATCTCAGACCTGATATCTGCAATGTTCTAGTAGGCTTAAAATTGTTTCCAATTGCCACAGGAGGGGCAGAATTTGGGTTTTATCTTGTGTGTGTGTTGTTTGTTAATACCATGTAATATTCCCTCTTTAGCATGTGGCAGTCTTGTACTGAAAGAGAGTGTATCACAATACTGCAAACTACTGTTAACTCTTAAAATTTTTGGACTGGATGCTGTATTTTCTCAGAACGTAATTCCTCAGAAACAGAAAAAAAAATCAGAACACTGTTACCTGTTGTTTCTTAAGGATGCTGGTTTCTGCAACCAGTATATCAAAGCTGAAGGTGTGAAGTTCATTTGCTCAACTAACAGATCATCAGTTTGTATGATGACTTCAGAATCACCTTGCTGCACATAAGTTAATTTGGTTTCTCATTTGAAATAACTCAGGTATGTTGGAGGTGTCCTTCTGCTGCCTGCGTGAGTTAAAATCGGGTATGGGTCTGGATCGCTATAGGCTGAGTAGCAAAGACCACTGCACGGCAGTACTGCTGCAAACATTTGTGGCCATTCTTGGCTCTGAGGGACAGGCAGGGTTTCTTATATCCCTCCAGCTTATGACATTCACTGTAAAACACAGTGAAGGAGTGACGAGTGCTTTCTTAGAGGCTTAAATTTAATACCTGGGCTTGTCAGCTTTGATAGCAGCCCTTGATTTCACTTACCACCCCTCAGCAGATACCGTTCTGCTCAGTGTTCCTTGTAAACTGAAAGTAGGCTCATCTCTTGATGCTTCTCTCAAGATTTTATTGGCTGCTTGGATGTAATTATGAAATAATCATTTGAAGTCTAAGGCAGCAGAATGTTTCAACCTGTTAGCATAAAAAAGTTAACTAGGAACTACTAAATGTGCCCATTCCATATTTGCTTACCTGAAGGGCCCTGAACTTCTCGATGAAATAAAAGCCGATGCTATTACATGCCAAATCATTGTGGTAATAAGCTTGTGAGAGGTTGCTGTGTTAAATTGTTTTCATTCCATGGATTCCTAAACCCAGAAGGATCTTGAGCATTTTCTCCCTGGCTTATTGTGGGCTCCTCAAGAGTGGTTAAGCTGAAACGTGCTACTCCACGTGCTATTCCTTGTGTTTGCCTGTCCTAACTGACGGAAGACTTCCTCTTGTGCATCTGTACTTTGGCTCTTGGGCAGCAGAATTATCTGGAACCCTTAAAAGCAGAAGCTCTGAGGGTTCAGTTCATCTTTTTTTTTTTTTTTTTCAAGATAGCATAAATTTGCCGTTGTACTCAAAAAGGAAGCACTTTATGCTGCTTCCTGTCCAAGACCTGTTTCCTTCACAAGACTTTTCTGTATTTTTACCTGTATTATATTACTGTATGATAAACATACAGAATTTTTTGATCTCTCCAGACGTTTGTAAATGCTGGTTATGGCTGCTCTTACTGTGTCTTGTTCTGTCTTCTCATTTTCTTCCTTCAGAAGTCAGTTTCTGGTTGCTGCTAACTGTGGTGAGTTTGGGAGTTGTTTGGGTTGTGTTTTCCCCTTTTCTAAAGACGGTAAAAAGCTGGTTTGAAAACAGAGTTACGAAGATGAGCCATTTGTCTGATCCTCTTTTCTGGGCTGCTTTCCGTTATGTTAGTGTTGCTGCTGTGCTTTAGGTACATCTAGCCTGGAGGTTTGGGTCACAAGTTGTGGGGAAGAGGAAAGCAAGCTTAGGTTTATGTTTATCCTCATCATTAACTTCAATTTTTACTTTTAAAATATTTTTTCTTTTTTTGAGGCTGTGACTGTTAGAGACTGTCTTTGCGGACAGTGTTTTAGGATCCCCTAAACTTTTCTTAGTTTTCAACTGAGATGTCCTGATCTCTTGCAGCAGAGCTTCCTCCTCCATATACCGCCATCGCGAGTCCAGATGCCAGCGGTGTTCCTGTAATAAACTGCCGCGTGTGCCAGTCGCTAATCAATTTGGATGGCAAGCTACACCAACATGTTGTTAAGTGCACAGTTTGCAATGAAGCTACGGTAAAACGCATTTTTTTTAATTATTTTTTTTTTTTAGTTTTCTTTTTTTGCGGGGGGAGGTTGAACTATGTCACTGGTAAAATTCACGGCCTCACCTACAAGTGGTGAGTCCCTTCCTGCCATCCCGGCAAAGGGCTGCCGGTGTAACTGGTGCTCGAGGGTTGCTGGCAGAAGGATCATTGTGCTGTTGAGCTGGCTGTGCGGGATGTTTGCTTCTAAGGAGGACAAAAAGCGAAGATTTAAAGTAATTATCCTTCTGTAAGGGGAGGTGAATCTGATCTTAGTGGGATGAAGAGAAATGAAGACTTGAATTACTGTAAGAGTGGAAGAAAGAAAGTAATTAACCCACACCTCTCCCTGGATGTATGCTTTTCTCCTGCAATGCTATCCAGCCAATTTGTTAGCTTCCTAACAAACCACAACACAAAGATTTTGAAATGCATAAATTGTTTGGGTTTTTTCAGTGGTCACAGACCTTTTTGCTCCTCCTCCTCCCCTTTTCTTAATTCAAGTCTTCAGTATTTGGCCTCCTGCTTCTATTATTTTCCTTCCTGCCAGTTTTAGTTTTGGGATCTGATAACTGCAGCACTCCGCAGCTACTGGGAGCATTTGCATGAAAAACACTGGATTTGGTTTATTTTATAAAAAGAACTTTAAATTATGTCCAGAAAACAGGAAGCCTTAAAACTGTAGGAAAGTAGTTTCTTTTTTTTCACTTGAGAGAAAACCTGCCGTTAATTGTTGCTTTCCTTGCCAATATATAATGTTTCAAGACAAACAAAGTATCTTGCAGCTTTTTATTTGCTTTAGGAAAGGGACCTAGAAACTTGACTCCCAGGTTGAAGAAAGATAATTTCGGTACAGTTTAAAGTAACATTACAGTTCAGTGATGTCTACAGAGTCTCTTAGTGACTGAGAACCAGACTGTTAACTTTTCACTGTTGAATAAAGCCATTGTACCAGGCAAGGAGGTTTGTTTGATGCTCTGACTGGTGTTTTTTGAAAAATATGCCACTACTTCAGTTTAGTTATTTTTTAAAATGTGAGCATAAGTCTTGAATTCTTCATTGCTAAAATGTGCATGTTTTTTCTATTTAGTTTGCAGAATTTCTTGTTTGCTCTAGTGAGGAAATTTGCCCTTTTTTGGGGAAGAGAGAGAAAACTTCTGATTTTGTCTTGCCTCTAGTTTGCTCTGTAAGAGGAACTGTATTTCTCTTTTAGCAAGAACTTGTCACTGAAGTTGTTCTGCTTTGTCCTACTGTTATGAGGGAAAAAAAATAATTGCTGTGATTTCTGATGGGTGTTCTCTGGTGGATTTTTTTGTTTGTTTTGTTTAGCCAATCAAAAACCCTCCTTCAGGGAAGAAGTATGTTAGATGTCAATGTAACTGTCTCCTTATCTGTAAGGATACGTCTCGGAAAATAGGCTGTCCAAGACCAAACTGGTAAGAATGAAAAAACCCAAACCTGTAAGTGCCTTAAGATAACTTTAAAACAATAGTGCCCTTTGTGTTGAATATTTCAAACTAAAAGAGGTTCAAGCCTGGGCTCAGTACATGGACATATACAGAGTGTTACCGATTTATGGCAGACAGGTTGTGCCAGTGTCAATTTTGATTTTTTTTTTTTTTTTAAAGATACACTTTAATGAAGGAAAAAAAATTCTTTTTAAATTTTATTTTGTGGTAGTCTTAAGTGTGTGTTTCTCAATTTAGGTACTTCATAAGGAACAAATAATATAAAGAACAACAGAGAAGAAAATCACTTTGTTTCTGGGGCTTAACATTCATAATTTCCTGCAGACTTATTTGTTGTAAGCACACAGTTTGCTCACTTGTCCTGGTTCAGAGTGGGGACTTGAGAATGAAAGGGGAGAGGGAGCAGTAGGTTGACTTCAGTCCTGTCCTCCCTTCTTTGTTAGACTTTTCCACTCCTCTCAGCTCACCACCTTAACGCACACATCTCTTATAAAAGCTACAGGCCCTATTGCCATAGTGAGCGTTCTTACCGGGTGTTAAAGATCACTCTGAGGTAGGAGTAATTTGACTGCATGTGATGCAGCTCTGCCAGGAGAAATTGAGATGAGGCTAGGTCTGTGGACACATGAATGGGAGCTCTACTACACCAAGTGTCCTCGTCACCAGCCAGTTGGATTTTGAAACCTAGTTTGAGACTTGGGAGGGACTCTTTTTTTTCTTGAAAAAATGTTTGTGGGATGTTTCAGTTGTAATACATCCTATGGTTGGTAACAAAGCTACATCAGAAGCTCCCTAATTTTAATAAAATAATCTCAAAAGCATATATCTCAGCAGTTTCCCTAGGATAGCCTATGTATTTGTCTTATTATAAGATAAGCAAAATTGGGGTACTTCGAAGAAAGGACAGAGCTGAGAATGTGCTCTAAATGTCAGGCTCGAGATTGAAGGGAGGCCACCCAGAATACCATTTTGTTTGTACGTGGAGAGCGATGCAGTACAAGTTAAACAATGCTTGAAGTTTTCCCTTCAGTTTTTTCATGCTAGGAAGTCTGATTCTCATTCAGCGCTGAGTTAGTTAATTTGGCTACTGTCATCTTGGATGGGCAAATTATATAATTAAATTGGAAATGCATTGAACATAAAAGCAAATAGTTACAGACTGCTTTTTTTAAAGTAAACTGATTGCATTTAGTCAGCCTGTGATGCTTTTTTTTTTTTAGTTTGCTCAATTTAATTGGATTTTTTTACTGTACAAATGTGGATATGCTGCTTATATTGGCGTGGTTGTCAGTAGTGTGGGAAGGAGGAGTATCTCACTTGGGAGGGAGAATTAGGATGGAAGAGTCCACACTCTTTCTGCATGTTTGACATGGGTATGTACATTCCAATTTGTGGGCTTGCTCAGCCTGAGTATTAAGATTTCATTTTCCTGAGGAGTGTTTCTGCCATATGATGGCAGGTCTGATCTCTGCAGGGTTCTGGCTGATCTTACAGTGAAAGAGAATGTTTTCAAAACCAAAAAGGAAAACACTTTGGAGAGAGACCAAAACTGGGTGCATCATCTGTTTTGAAAAGCAGATTATAGTTTAAAAGTTTAAAATACTTGGTAGTGACTGACTTTTAAACAATTAAACGTTGTCCTTCTCTTTTGCTAGCTTAATTACATGTGCATCTAATGTTCTTAACACAGTAGACGCATCATTACTCTTGGTCCAGTAATGCTGATCCCAGAAGAGCAGCCAGCTCAGCCTGCCTTGCCAGTCCAACCAGATGGAACTAGAGTGGTATGTGGGCACTGTGGAAATACGTTCCTTGTAAGTAAAGCACGAGATTCTCTTCCGCGCCTCACCATGCTGTCCCTCAAGCTGTTTTAAGAGCATGTTGCCTCACTCTGTGGCATCATTGAGGAACTAAAGCTCAGAGTTCTGGTCTGCATTTGGTTATCTTTACATTTCAAGAAAACTTTTCACAGTATTTTGTGCTTGGATGGATAAAGCCCAAAATAAGCCTTACTGCTTAGTGATGGGAGAGTGGACAATGCTGGAAAAGGAAGTTATGCTTCCAGGTTCTGTTTAGACTTGCAATGGTGGTTGTGTCTGCAGTGGCCAAGAGGGTAGTTCTGCCATTGCCCCACGGACCCCTGAAAGCTGTTTGTCATAGCACTTCCCATCAGCATCTCTGTCAGTCGTTACAGAGCTGGAGATTTTGGGTTATGTACGAGACTCTCAGTTGATCCCATTTTTCAAGTGGAAGGATGCAGGAATACTCTTTTGCTGTTGAACTGTTTGTAGCCTTTTACATGGATAAGAGGCTTTCGTACTTGAATTTTGATTTAGGAGGTCTCTGCAATACAGGAGTAAGTTGGTTTTAGCTTCTTCATCTCTTTGTCAGGTTTGAGATTTACAGGTAATGGCAAAGATAAGTGGTACAGCTAAAGGACCTGTATTGTCACCAGAGTGGTGTTATGTTCCTGAAACACCAAAACTGAGATCCATTAAGGCCAGAGAATGCTCAAGTGCATTTTGTGAAAGGAGAAAGGAGGCTTTAGGGGATGGCTCTCCATGTCTGCTTGTATCCACAGGGGAGAAGGATTTGCTTGTGATGGGCTCTGTAATGGAACAGGCTTGTTCCTTCAGATCTTTACTTCAGGTTTATGGATCAGTGAGGAGGCAATAATGGCTTAACTGCTGTAGTAGATGATGCATGCAGGGAGCAGGAGATGGCTCTCACCTTGTTGTTTTTTCTTTTAAGGGGAATTTAGGATTTGATTATGCATTTACAAGCAATATAGTAATATCTCAGAAACCATTAGAGAGACACCTGAGAAATTTTCTATTATTTCAGCCTATATATTAAAAAAAAATACAAATTCATTTTATACTCCTTGTTGAAGAACAGTAGGCTGTAACTGAAGATAGCTGGAGTAGGTGTTCTGTTTGTTTTTTTTAAAATGCAAGTCTATATGTGACTAACTCATAAGACCATTATATGCTGTAGAGAATAACGTCATTAACAGAAAACTACTGGATCTACAGAAGAAAAAGGCCATCTCAAGTCCATATTCTAACCCAGGAAATTTTCATTAAAGATTGCCATTTAGCTGCTTTTTTTAAAACACAGTCGTGTGTTACACGCTGTTCAGTACCTGCATGAACACTATAGATTGATACAGAGTCCATTTAATTTTGTAATGCAGTTTTGTTTTTCAGCACAGCTTTAAAACTGCACAAGCAAAAGTAGTGCTGTAGAAGAGTTACGGTATTAAGTTTTTAATGTGGTTTAAACACAAAATATCATCTCTGTGTGATTTTAATCTTTGTTTTTATTATTTCTTAAGGAGAGTCAGTGTTATGAAGTAAGATTCTCAGTACTAAATTATTGGCCTATCTCTGGAATCTTTCATAAGCATGCGAATTTTATTTATCCCGTTTACTTTCTGTAAGTGCAGCCCAAATTAATTCTGTAGTTTACACTATGAACTTCTTTAGATAAACATAAGAAGAGAAAAAAAACAAACTAATAATCAAAACCCATAAAGGCTGATTTTGCCCATAACTACTAGATTATGCCCTGAAAGGCTAAGTTTTCTAATTTGAAATTTGTGCATGTGAATTCAGATCTGACGTTTGCGTTAGCAAACTGCATCATTTTGAACTTCATCTTATCAGCCAGTAAGACAAATCTAACACTTCACAGTACATTGAAAAGAAACTGTCAAAATCATTAGAAATTTGAAGCTTGTATTTTACGCTGAGTTATCAAGAAACAAACTATTTTTGCTCACTTTATACAGCTTTCCCAGCCCTTTTGCTTCTACCATTTTTTTGTTAGCTAAGTTTGAGATTCTGCAACTAAAGTTTTTGATTTTGAAAAATCAGAAATTGTTTGGATCTTAGAGTGAGCAGAGAAACAAAAAAAATGAAGTGCTTTAGCCAGCCTTGAAACTCAGCTTCCGTAAGGGTATTTCTGTCCATGGAGATCTCCACATTGTAAAGCAAGTCTGTCGTGCTAGATGCATTTCTCAGCAACTCAGCAAGGTATGATCTCCTTTACTTTACTTGGCAGCTAAAATATAAATAAAATAGAGAAGCAAAGTTAGAAACCCTGGGGTGGAAAAGTCAAAATGTCAGTTGCTTGTTCTGTGTTCTTTTAACAGTATCAACTTGTTTATTACCTTTTCAAGATTTTTTTGTTTGATTTTTTTTATGTTTTTTTTTCTTCTGCTTTCCCTGCCTCTACATGTTGGGGGTGTTTTTTATAAATTATTAAAAGCATGCTCTATGTCATGGAGAGCTTTCAAGTTTCTCTGTCTTAGCTGGGAGAATGACTTAGAACTGAAGTGATACTGTAGCTGAACTATCTCTGGTTGTTCACATTTTGTTTATTGGATTATTTTTTTCCTTGGGTAACTTGATAGGGTCCCTTCTAGGTTAAGGTTTCCGCTGTTTCTGACAGATTGGGAGTTCAGACAAGTGGGGAAAAAAAGCGTTGAATAGAAAATAAAGGCAGGATAAGAGTTTTAACTGTCCTGCTGAATTGCAGAGTGATCTGGCCTGGACTTTTGTGGGAGCTTCTGGACTTGGGCTGTCGCTGAGTTACTGTTTCTGCCAGGAGTAAGTCATTCATTCCCCGCAACCCTTCTCCCAGGGGTCTCTGTCTGTGGTGATCTGTGTCTGTCAGAGGCTGAGTTGCCTTTGGAAACAGTGACAGGCAGGGGAGGGGTGTCCCTGTGTCCCCCTCCATCCTCCTGCTTCTGTCCTGCTGTCAGAGACCCTTGATGACAAGAAGCCAGAAGCAGGTTTTGTAAGTCACAGGCTGCAGGCTAAGCACTGCGATTTGTCAGTTATGCTCTGTCAATGTTACTTGTAATATTTGATTAGTTAAAAAAAAGTCATCTAAAATAATTAAATAGAAAACCCTTTAAATTCTTTAGAAAACGAAGAAATGTTTTAATATGCAGAAGTATTTTGCTTTCCCCAAAAGACCTGGGAGGAGCAGAGGGGAAGCCTTTTTTGGCAGAAGCAGCTGTACGTAGGGATATGTGTGTACATAGGTATGTATGTCTGTCTTTTTTTCTCTATCTTGTACTGAATGCATTGAGAACTATTTTATGCTCAGAAGGAAGTAAGTTTGACACGTTCTTCTAATAAATCCCTTGATGGATGTCTGCTTTTGTCTACCATTGGAACATTTCAGAGCTCTCTGAAATCCTCACCTGTGTTTCAGTACATCTAACCAGGGATTGGGTCTATTGTTTCTTGTATTGTTTCAGTGTGAAAAATACACTTTGTATTGTTGTCAGGGAGCTAAAGTTCACATAACTGTAACTTCAGGTTTTCTTAACAGCATGAAACAAGATTAGGTACTTTACTCATATTCCAGAATGCTTTAAAAATGTGCCAGCTTTAAGAGTGATTTAAACTGCTTGTTAAACCCACCACAACTCCAAGAATTAGAATGTGCATGGAAATAACCTTTACCTGCTGTGCTAATGTGATCAAAATTCTTGTAGTTTGAATGTTTTGTCATGTATTTCCTTTTTTTATTTTTTTATTTTTTTTTCCCCCTGCAAATATTTCCAGTATGTGCAGAAGGCATCATAACAGTTAGTGCTTCTCTTTCTTCCAGGTAGCTCTCAATAAAAACAGATTATCAACACCTCTCTTTTTTCCCCCATCAATATTTAGAGCTCAAATGCATTTGAATTTGTATCCATTAATACTTATGGCTAACAATCAGAAATCTTAAAATAAATAAAACTCTATAAAGACCATGAATGAGTAACTTTGGAAATGGGAGTTGCCTACCCGCAGTGTCCAGAAGTGAAGATGAATTACAAATACGTAAAATGTAAGTCCTGGATTTAGATTGGCTTGTCTTTCTGGAATTGCAGCTTAAAAAGCTGAAAGAACACCTCTGAAGAGGCCTGTCTCCATCCCTGGTACTGACAACCACACCTTATCCCAATTTTTATTTATTTATTTATTTTTGACAGGGTTTCAGTAAAATGGCAAATTGCTCCTCTGGCAGCAATGTGCAAGTAGAAGTAATGCTCTGAAAACCCATTGCTCAGTTGGAGAGCATTACAGCAGCTTTCATTTTATTAAGGAATAAAACACAGCTATGCTAAAACAGTTTGGCCCTTGGTAAAGAAATAAAATTAAAAACGAAAGCAGGTATGTATTGTAATTGGTTACTTCAGAACCAGGGAAAAAATGATGTTCTTAGTGGAGAATTAGCCCCATTATATGGTGAATAAAACTGAGGGAGAGCTTTGAAAGGTAGAAAAACACTCTAAATGCTACAGATCAGAACCTTGCTCACAGCAAAACCTGCTCACACTGGCAAGGCACTACAAGCCACATCCTCTTTCTTTGCACATAAAATCATAAATCTATTCTCAGTGTTTAAATGGTGCTGTGTTGGAGCTGGGCTCTGTTTTCCATACAAGAGTGGGCTCTAATTTCTGATTTTGATTTGTGTTTGTCGCAGTTAAAACAACACTACTCACTTCAGTAGACTGGCCTCTGATTTCTCACAGCGATAAGGAGGATCCAAACGGGCACTGGTGGTCTGTGCTGTGCCTTCTTCCTCTGCTAGTAATTTGCAGTGTGACTTTTGCATAAATTAAGAAGAAAATAATATTTAAAATGCTTGTTTATTACTTCTGCTATCACAGAATGCAATTTGACAAAACCTGCTGGTTTTAAATGAGTATGTGACTGTATCTTCTGGCAGAGGTAGTTCTAGGCGTTGCTTTTGCGAGGACCGTTTCTGAGAGAGGTTTTAGTCTGTGCGTGGAAGGTTTTGACCATACTGTGTATGATTTTATATATCACTTTTTTAAAATGGCATATATGTAGCCAATGGTGTTCTCTGTTTTATTGATATAAAACTTACAAAGACATCTGCTTTTAGAAATATTCTTTAGCTAAGCTTTGTGTGCACACTTTGCTTTCAGAAGTGATGCAAGGATTGGGGAAGGTGAGAAAAGGCATCTATCTGTAAATGTGCTAAAGAAAACACCTGTGTTTTGATTCAGGGTATGCTCATAGTTACGCAAGTAAGAGAAAAAACTGTATTAATATTATCATGTTGCCTGTCCTGCGCCAATGGATGAAACCACATTACGTCAAGCAAATCTTGTAATATTAAAGCAAGTCATGGGAAATGTTCACATGGAAATCCCAATCCTATGTTGGCACTGACAAAAGGGCATCCCATTTATGGAAGAAAGCAAGAAGCAAGTCAAAGAAAGCCTGAGAAGTAAAATATTTCCCATTGACATTTAGCAGGAAGTACAACAAACAGTTTTCTCAGGCCAGTTTTTCAAACTTCTTATTTTTTTCTTTTTACAGTGGATGGAACTGAGGTTTAACACACTAGCAAAATGCCCTCACTGCAAAAAAATGTAAGTTCTCTGAAAGCAAGGTTATGCAAACTAACTGTTAAAATAAACGCTGGTGTTTCTTCTGTAAAAGTCTTTGGAGTAGAAGGTGTCTGCCGTGCTGATTATTTTGCTGTGCTCCTCTGAACTTCAAGGCTAAAGAGCATGTTATGTGCACATGAGTTGTCCACTCTTTATGTATAGATCAGTAGCTTTGACAAATTGAACCTGGATTTATTAAAATGCTCTGAATTGCTAGAAGGAAAAAATGGTTGCTAACAATAGACAGGAATGAGTTGCTAAAATTAACAGCTTATGTCCTTAGAATTTTACCCCTTTGTGCATTTAATCAGATGCCATGTTTCAATGTAGAACTTGAATCGTCTTATTGTAAAAGGAGGAAGGGAGATAATCTTGTCTTTACTGATTTCATAAACTCAGTGACTGTCTTGTGCTAAACACTGGAATAACTTGTCTACTCATTTACTGTTACTTCAATAGGTAGGAGAAAAGTTAGAATACAAGAGCTCTAAGTTTTTTATGGTTTTTGTTTGGATCTTTTTGGAGTATTTATTTGGCCTTCTCTGAGGTCAGGAATGCTTAGTTTGAGTTGTTGATGATTATTTAAGCTACACTCCTAACAGACTTTAAATTTGTATGGAATCCCAACCATAGGGTATGGAAAAAGAATTAACATTACTTCAGAAACTTGCTTGTGCTCATGATTTATTTAAATATTTGTCTTCCTTTGATAGGCAAGCGTGACTTCCAGTTAAAGGAGCAAATGTGTTCTCTACTGGGAATGGAGCATCACAGCTGTGTTGCAAGTTGTAGGAAAACTAGCAGGTCCCTCAGGAAGCAGGAGGCAGGGCATGAACGTTCTGTAGGTGTTGGCATGGCCTGGCCTTCAACAGTGCCTGAAATCTTACAGGAGTATTTGATAGAGGAGTCAGTCTAGTGGTACGTTTAACCTCCGGAGTGTAAGCGATCGAATCTGGAGTAGTAGCTACGTTCTAGTTTGCTTAGGTGAAATGTTGTTTGGCAGGGGTGTTTTTACTGCCTGTAATTGCATTCAGTCTTTCCAGTCCTAGGGGGAGGAGTTCCTGTTTTGTGCTTTAAACTAATTTGTTTGGCTTTAAACTAATTGCAATTATGTTTTATCATGTCACACTGACCTCAGCTTTTTTTTCTTGACTCTCCTTAGGTACAAAATTATTAGCTGGAAGGTATTATACCGTAACAAAAACCCCAAATAAACAAACAAAAAACCCAATCCAAACAAAAAAAAAACAAACCCAAAACCCACAAAAAAAACCAAAACAAACAAAAATCCCATTCCAGGCAACAGTCCAAAAGTCATACCATGTGATCTGGTGATTTATGTTGCTTGTATTTTAAAATCTAGCTGGAGTCTAACAATTTCTAAGTATTTTTGTCTATAAAGTGCAAAGCATTCTGTCTTTATGTAGTAAGACCAGAGCATCTCTGCAGTGCAGTTTGTGGAAATTCCAGTTTGTGTGGCAACGGAATTGCAGGATACAAAACAAGTTTTAACAAATTGGCCTTTCTGCCCTTGGGCTGAGGATGCAAACTGTGGAATATTGTCATTTAGCTTTGAATGAGTTGCATTTGAGATGTGTGGTGGTCAGGAGTTCTGCGTTTCCAGCAGCATAACCATCTTGAATGCGCATGGATTTAGGACACAGCATAGGTGAGGCAGAGTCCTGATGATGGAATAAATAAATGCAGCGACCTGCAGCTTTCTATCAGCCCTTTGTCATAGGTTGTTGTACCTGTAACCAAGTAGTCAGAAGGGAATGTGGGGTTCTTTATTTCATTAGGAGCTGACTAGTCAGATGCAAAACTATTCATTCCTTCTGTTGACTCAGTTGGTGACTGTAGCTGAAAAAAGGATAGTGTGGATTGAGGAGAAAGATCAGTAACAAAACAATATTCAGTGAAAATAAAGCAGTGGTGCCTCAGAGTACATAAACAAAGGAACTTTTCATATCTGGGTGTTGGGCTAAACATAAACAGGACCTTGGATTTATTGTTTTTGGTTTTGATCCTCATCTACCTGCCACCACTGTCATCACAAATTTATTATTTTGTGACATACTTTTTTGCGGTCTGTCATCGTCCTGTGTTCTTGTCCCTGCTACTTCAAGAGTCTCTTTTTTTTCTACAAAATAACTCGAGGAAATACAGGAAATAAGTTGCGATACAGAGAATAAAGTGACTAATTTAGTAAAAGGCCAACTCTATTTGGGAGTGGACTACAAACCTGGTGTTTGCAGAAGCCCCACTGATGCAGGGTGGTTCTGCCTACCATAGGCCCTTAGTTGCACATCACCTACTGCATTGGGGCAACAAGTACAGATAATGAGGAAGTTGTTCCAATATAGTTTTATTTTATAGTGTAGAAGATGACACCTGGGAATGGGGAAGAAACTTTCCTCTTACTCATTTAGTGTTCTTTTGTGTTTCAAAATACAAAATGCCAGATGTTTATCAGCCTGTTTCCCAAAAGAGTGAGAGGTTTAAGGAAAGCTTCTGGTATTTTTCTTATTTAATGATGGAGCTGGTTTTTGTCTGCAGCTCTCTTTCCCAGAAACATCAGGACCATGAATTCAGTTACTTGTTCATTGAATGGTACAAGCTTTTCTTTTCAGCAGTGGTATTGACCTTCAAAATACTGGCATTTTGATCTTCCTCTTAAAAACCCTTCTAAAAGCATGCCTGAAATCCTGGCAATAATTCCTCTTTGGAGCATGAGACTCTGCATTCTTTTCTGGGCTCTGTCCCTTGTGTCAGTTTTCCGCTCTTCTAATTACTTACTACCTGGTGCTAAATTGGCTTTGGTGTCTTTTATATCTGCTTGGTGCTGCCCAAAGGTCTGGCAGGTGCCTTTGCTGCCTTAGCAGCAGCTCAGAAAGAAGGAAGCCCTGCCTCCCAGAGTTCAATCTCGCTAGTCCCACAACGGAAGCAGCTGCTTCT
Source organism: Baryphthengus martii (assembly GCA_013396935.1). Classification (NCBI taxonomy): domain Eukaryota; kingdom Metazoa; phylum Chordata; class Aves; order Coraciiformes; family Momotidae; genus Baryphthengus; species Baryphthengus martii. Next base: position 45,589 of record VWZK01013448.1, on the reverse strand, counting down.
GTGATTTTAAAAAGGTTCCCAGTTTTAATATTTCTGAAAGTGCCTGTCAAATTTGCTGCTGTTGGTAGGTTGTCAGCTTGCTTTATTCAAAGTTTGTTTGGATTTTTTTATGTGTAATTTAGGGTGGGTAGAGGGAAGCCTCTCTAAATTGAGTGGCCCCGTGGCCACTGTTGGAGGAGAAATCTTTTTTTTTTTTTTTTTTTTTTTTTTTTNAGGAGAAATTTTTTTTTTTTTTTTTTTTTTTCATTTGGATGGCTAAATATTCCCAGGTCTGTTATGTGACTGTAGAAACATAATATATTTATTCTTTGCTTTCTGTGGGAAGAGAAAGGCAGTTAAATTAAGATATGCTTTCTGTTTCCTTTTTGCGGTATTTGAGGTGATGGTTTCTCCCACAACCTTTCTTGCTGGGTAGGAGAGGAATAGAGTTTGAGAGAAAGATGGATGGAAAATGCACATGGCACCTGAAATACTTTTTGATTACAAAAACGAGATTCTAAGTCAGCTCTGAAAGTGAAGGTCTCTTTCCCAAAATGCACTTTGTCTCCATGTGAAATGCACAGTGCAGTAAATACCATGAGTGTTTTAGGTGTATTGAACGTGACATTTCCACCAGCTTATCTTTAAGGTATCCAGCTCTGTAATAGAATTAACTTTCTGAGTACACAGCCAGGAAATCCTGCAAGGGAGGGAACCTAAGGTCAGTTTGGCAAGCTCAGTGCTCATCAGTTCAGCTTTTGGAGAAGTCTCCTCCCTCCTCTTTATGAAACTTCTGTTTTGTTTGGAATTTTTCCCTCCTGTAATTTAGAATCAGACAATCTATCTCTCTTCTAGAATGTCTGTAAAAATACTTAGGGTGGCTTTTGGGAATTGTGTGACAGAGTGATAAGATACCATTATTTCCCCAATTGGGAATTCTCCAACCCTAATCACACTTCTTAATCCCATCCCAAATGCGTATGGGGAGGCTTTTGGTGAGAAGTAATTTGCAGGTGGCTTCTGAGTGGTCGCTGTATTCAACCCTTGCCTTGCTAGATAAAGCTCAGCGTTGTTAGCTTGAGGATGGTGGGTGTTAACTTTTTTTTTTCCTTGAAGCATTTTAGAAATTCCTTGTAAAGGAATAATATTGGAGTAAAGCTGCTTAAACCAATCTATTTGAAGGCTTTCTAAGATGAATGCTTAAAAAAACTTTAGTCACATGCTAAGCATATGAGGCCTTACTATGTGCTTAATTAACTAGAGCCAGAAATTTGGTCAGTCATATGATAGATGTACTACAACAGTTCAGCAGTGTTTTCTTCTGTTACATGTTTATCTTCAATATGTTGAGCTATAATCAGGTGAAAATTACTTTCCCTTGCATCTTTAAACACAAGAGTACAAGCATCCCACCATTTCCAAAGGTGTGTTGATCCCCCAGAATGGGATGAAGTACCTAACTAATGATTGGGTGCTTCAGGATGCTTCAAAACTACCTCTGAGAGAGATGATACACGTTTTATGAAAGCACCTCTGCCTCTCCAGTATTTTCAACTGACCTATGTGTTCAGTGTGTTTCAATAGTTAAATCATGTTCCTGCTTTCCTCGTTAGTCTAGCTGTAGGTGACTGCAAACGTGTGACTCGGGGTATTTGCTGAACAATGCTGAGCTTCTGGAATAATAATTTGATACTCAGTTTGACTGAAGCACTGTAATAGTTAGCTGAACTGCAGCAGGTAGACACAAAGCTGTCCATCTTGGAGTTCATAGTTTAGATGGTGAGTGACAGAACTTCCAAGGGATTTATTTACTTTGGTTGTCAGCAGCGATTTGTGCAGCTCATGTAACTTGTGGTAGAACTCGAAAAGAAAATAGGAAAATAAAAAGAACCTGTAATGTTTCTGAAGTCACTAAAGCTGACTTAAATGTGTCTTAAAGAATCTCAGTCTTTAGAAATGTTGAACATGAAAAAAAAAAAACGTGGACTCTCTTTTTTTACTGCCTGGTATAATTATAGACTTTGCCTGCAACTTTATAAACTTAAGATAGTGTATGTGTATTGCCCTTTTCTCCTCCCCCATTTAGACTGAACAGCTGCTACTTATGTAGAGGATTTTGTTTGTTGTTTTGTTATTTTATCCTTTTTAATTTAAAATACCATTTATTTTCTAACAGTTCTTCTGTTGGAAGTGCACTGCCACGGAGACGCTGTTGTGCATATATTACAATTGGAATGATTTGCATCTTCATTGGAGTTGGATTAACTGTGAGTGTGCTATGGATCCACTGGCAATGGTGTGCAGGGGAGTGTGTGTACAAAGGAGCTCCCTCAGTTGACCAGCTCTTCTTTCCCCAGTATTTGAGTAAAACCTCTTAAGTCTGTGTAGGTTTTGTCACCTCTATTAAAACTATGGACTTAACCATCTAGCTTAGACAGAAAAATGAAATTATTCTGAAAAAAAAAAAAAAGTAAAACGTTCCGGTACTTTTCAAAGTCTCTTCTTCCCGATGTTAAATTTGACTCTTATCTCTAAAAACTTCAGACTTACTTCATTGTAGAAATACTGGAACATCTTGTTAGGGCTCTCAAAACTTCCAAGTTTACTTTGCAGAAATACCTGTTTCTGTACAGCCAGAAATGTAAGTTCCACTGCAGTGGAGGGGAATGGGATTCCCAAAGTTAGACACATATGCCTTTATACTTTGTGCAAGCTATAAGGACAAAAATCAGATAATAAGATGTTTACAAATGAAAATGCTCACATAGTTGGTTTTTTTCTGAGTAATAGCGTAACAACTGTTTGGTTGCTCAGCTTTGAAGTACCTGATACGGGTTACTAGAGCCAACTTTGTATTCAGCAGTCGCAGAAGAGTACACACTAGAAGTACTTGCAGTTAAATTAATAAGTGTGTTTCTCATTAGACCTCTGACTCGTGTAATAAGCTGAATATTTTTTTTTGTGCGACCTTAAATGAGTTACGAAGGATTTCCCAGTTTCCCTAAGAAAAAGTGACAGCCACTAATCAAAACAATGAGACAGCTTTATTTATTTTTAACAAAAATAGTTTTGAAACTTGAAAATGATGAAAACGTTTCACTGAGATGTGCCCAGAGGCTTGCGTAGCCTCCATCCTTGGAGTTTTTTTGGGACCCAGCTGGGTTAAAACCTTGAGCAACTGGGTCTGGCCTTAGAGTTTTCCCTGCTCGGATTGGGAAGTTGGCACTAGAGAACTCTGGATGTCCCTTCCAACCTCAATTATCATATACTGTATAAAATTAAGCTAATAAAATACCTCATTTATTCTTATCAGAGTAAAAAAGGTGCTGGAATGCTTCTCCTTAATGTAATTTGTTCTTTCCTGAAGAGCAGATAGTGCTGTGTGTTTGACACTTTTGTTTTCTCTTTTTAGGTTGGTACACAGGATTTTGCGAGACGATTTCACGCAACGTATGTTTCCTGGGCTATCGCTTATCTCTTAGGTTTGATCTGCCTCATTCGAGCCTGCTACTGGGGAGCCATTAAAGTCAGTTATCCAGAGCACAGTTTTGCATAGAGAAATTGTTAAGATTATAGTGGATGAACATCTAGTAATTCTGGATATTACATCTTGGACACTTTTAAAACCTTTCCTGTAAGGATTCCATTCTGTTCAAAGTAGTTTTAAGACTGGGGGTCTCTAAGAACAAATGTTCAATGCACTACATAATATGCAAATAGTTTGTTTTGCTGCTAGATTCCCTAGCTCTGAATACTAAAGCTGTGTTTACATGTTCATAACTCTGTCTTTATAGGTGTTGAATTTTATTTCAACAGACAGTATTAAGTTTTACATTTCCTTTGTTACGTTACAATCCGTCTGCCATTTTTCTAGATGATCAGTAAGAATTCAAAAGCAAAAGTGTTTATAAGTGTTTCTACAGTAGCTTTACATTTGTACTTAACATTTTAACTAAAATGACATTAAAGTGGCTTGCTTTAAAACCTAAGCAATAAGCATTTTGCTTGAACTGCTTACTGTATCTTTTGCCTAAGATTGTAGTGACCTTATTCAGGAAATGGAAGTTATGAGCGTACTTTAAAAGACTGACACTGTTGCTAGAGAGACATTTGTAAACACTGTACGTTTTGAGATTTTTTTCAGGTAAAGAGATGCTATTTTGGTAGTCCAATTAAATTTCCATTTATCCAGGATTGGATGTCAATTAGGATAAATGCTTTCTTCTCAAGAATCCTGGGACTTAGGTGTTTGGTTCTGTTATGGATTTTTTTTTTTTTTCTTAACTGGCAAATCCTAAAAGCCATGCTCGGATTATGGAACTTAACTCTGGTTATTCATGCAAGTTCCTTTACAGGGTCTAAGGGAAGCATTTCATACGACTTGTTTCATAATACTTCAGTGTCATGTAGGTGACAATAAGATGGTGATGGGTTGCCTCTTACTTTCCTCTGATCGTGTCAGACTTTCCCAGTTTGGGAGAGCTATGCGCTGGTCACTGCAAAGGGAGACACTGTAAATTCACATCAACTGCTGTAATAAGAAAACGAGTAAACTATTACTTGGACCATTCCATCAAAGTATATCTAGTCAATTTAGCACTGACTTGGTAGGAGAATACGGAAACAGAAAGTTTTTTCTAATGATGTATTCACAAAGCATTGAGGGACCAGTTCTTGCACTGCCCATCTTTATAGTTTTAAACAAGTTTTTGCTAAATTTGGAAGGAATGTCCTGAGTGATTTAGATGACTGTAGTAATTTAGATAATGGGGTCAGATGGGTAAATTAATGTGGATGTTTCAGGGATACATGTAATTTAAATTATCTATGTTCCTGCTAGGACAAAATTATACTCAGATAAGGATTTTGGAGCACAATAAATGTAAATGATCAAACTGTAAATGATCTGTCTTTGTATGATGCTAAATGTATAAAAGCAGTAGCTCAGGATTCCAATGTACCTTTTACAAATAAACTAATAAAGGAATAAAGATTATTATTCAAACTTAATATATTTTTTTGTAATTTATATATAAATAAAAATACAAAAGTGGAAGAATTTCCCGGTCTGATACAGGAACAACAAAGGTCTTGTGCAAGCTCTGCATTTTTGCCAAGTGGCATCCAGAGGAATATGAGAGCAAGAACAAATTGCTGTTCTCTTGATGTTTTGGGAAGAATGCGGAAGTAAATAAGGGATGAGACCACTCTTGGGATTATGTGCTCTTTAGTCAATGGCTTATTGAGGGAATATGCTAATATACACTCTTCCTAATGCTATTTACATCCCTTCAGGGATTTGCTGTGCTCGTTTGTATCTTAAACCTTCAAATACTTGTTCCAGTTGTCTTGTATTCCAAAATCCTGAAATAAAGTAGGCTGGAGCTGTACAGAGACTCATCTACTGCTTTTGTAACTGACGTGAGGGTGGGAAGCCTGTGCATAATGTTATGTTAATGAATCAGAGGAATTGGTACTTTTTCCCCCTGTGTTAAGCTGTACTTAGTTTCCTATCTTGTGTTCCTCCTTTTTCTTCTCAACCTTTTTGGGCAGAAGGGAGGATACATGGGCAAAGTAATTTATGTTGGTCTGGATCAGGATAATAGCATGATCCTTGCTATTGCTTCCTTTTTGCAAAGTGAACCATTGCAGTTATTACTATAAAATATTAAATGTATTGTCATGATACTGCAGCCACTTCTGGGGGCATAAGAATCATACTTAAACTGTGTAAGAGAATTAATAGTAGAATCTGAAGGGTCTCTACAAGGGACTAGAGTCGATCTGGCTGTTGGTGGAGCAGGCTTGTTTGCAGACAGTCACAACGTTCTGTGCTGGACTTACCTCAATCCATTAAACTTCTCTAAACTTTTAAGTTAAAAAATAAAATAGGCCTGCCCTGTGCACATTGACCACCAGAAAAACTTTCAGCTTTTTATAGTAATTTCTTTTGTTCACTTTTAATAGTCTTTTCCTCAATGTATGATTTTTGTGTTAGATGGGGGAAGGAGCTGTCTGAATTCACACTTGAAGGGCTTCTATGCGTTCATGTTTTACCTTCCACCTTCCCTACTCTCCTGTCTATCCTTCCCACCAAAGAGTTTTTACACAAACTAAGTGTTGTTGACTAGGAAACACTTCAGACCTTAAACTGTGTTTTATTTTTTAATTTCAAACCTACTGATGACTAATGGATGATGAGCAGTATTTGCTTTTGTCTTTCTAATAATGTGTGTCTTCACAGAGGGGAAAGCCAAGGCAGCACCTTAACATCAAGTGCTAGAAAATCCCTGTAGCTAACCAGGAATTGCATAATAAACAGGTGCAAAGATGATTCGTCATATTAGATCAGTCTGCTACATTTTCTGACAGGGCAAGCTGCCTGCACTGAATGCAGTCTGCCCTCTAAAAATATCTGCAGAATGTTCTTCCAACCAAGTCTGAGAAACACATTAGTAAAATTATTCAGAGGTAGTGATTATCAAACTGGGAGGATGTGGCAAATAGATGCCAGCTATTTGGAAATATTTTTGTAAAGTTAGTGTGCTGTTTTATCTATTATGAGTAATGTTCAAAAGCTGGACTCTTGTTATATTAAATTCCCCTTCACACCAAGGATTGTTTTCTTCATGGTGGAGTTACAAACCATGTTTATCTCGGTAGCTGTATCATAGAATCATAGAATAATAAAGGTTGGAAAAGACCTCTAGGATCATCAAGTCCAACCTACTACTCAATGGCTCCATGATCCCTAGACCAAGCCCTGAAGTGCCATATCCAATTGCCCTTTGAACACCTCTAGGGATGACAACTTCACCGCTTCCTCGGGCAAGCTATTCCAATGCCTAGCCACGCATTCAGTAAAGAAGTTCTTCCTAACGTCCAATCTAAATCTTCCCCGGCACTGTTTGTGGCCATTACTTCTGGGCCTCTTCTCCTTAGTAAGTAACGATAGGACAACACCCGCCTCACTACAACCTCCCTTCAGATAGCTGTAGAGAGCAATAAGGTCTCCTCTCAGCCTCCTCTTCTTCAGACTAAACAATCCCAGCTCCCTCAGCCTCTCCTCATAAGACGTGTTTTCCAAACCCTTCAGATGAAATCATCCCCCTTCCTCAGCCTTCCAGTTGTGTCTGTTCCTATAGCAGTACTCTGCAGCAGAGCTGTACTGCTGGGGGAGTGTGAGCAACTCTACTGTACACCCATCACTGGGGCTTGAGGGGGGAAGCCTGCTTGAAAATAACTTTAAAAGTGCCTCAAATCAAGTTTCTTTCAGTGATTTTATTGGTACAGTAGATGTGCAGCAGATTGCCTAAAGGTGAAGGAACAAAAGGTCTGGAGATCATGAAGGAGAGAGGAGAAAATCCGATTGAAGTTATTTGCAAGATTTTGTTATGGTTATTTGAGCCAACAAGAAAGGAATATCTAGGCTCAGTTTCCTACAGCTTTAACCACAAAAGGGCTTTTATTTTAGAATAATAAAGCTACTTGTTAGCCTGATTAGCTAGCAACTCGTCATGTTACACTTCACTGGAATCTGGAGAAGTCTACCAGGGAGGTACCCCTGTGCCGCTTCTGCTTTTGCATTCATCGTTGGCTGCTTTCAGAATAAAAGGGCATTGGGCTCAACAGATTATGGATCTGGATCTGTACAGTTGTTTTTATGGTTCCTTTCTAACATTATTAGCAAGAAGTATGTTCAACTAAATCTTGTGAACAAAAGTAGCAGACATGACAGAGTATGGATTGGAAACTGCTGATCCAGGTGACAAGTTGTATGTCGTTGCAATGACTTAGCAAAATTGTTATCAAATGGGTTTAAGCACTTACTATAAATAATGGCTAAAAGATAAAACTGGATGAGACACATGGTTGCATATTATGCATTCATCCAGTAAGTGTTACCTTGTAATGGAGAAAATTTCAAAGTAAATTTAATACTAGTTCTTTTGCATAGCTCTGTATCAATTTGTAATTAGCTGGATATAGTTGTAGCTTGTTTAAGTTTAAATGTGTTGCTTACTGTTTTAAAAAAAAGTCAGGAAAAGTTTGGGACTAAGGCTAGAAAAACACCTCTGAGGGCTTGTTTCTTATTTTTCTTGCAATATATCCTAGGGAAAATGATGTGGCTGGTGGAATTTCAAGACTGATTTCAGTTAAACTGTGTGAGAAATAAGGTGCTAGCAGGTTTACAGGTCCAGGCCAAATGACATAGAACGTATTACCCTCACAAAAAGACCAGACTGAATTTGTAGTATTTACAAAGCAACATCTTTAAACTTTCACTGTTCTTTAATGAAGTCTCTTATCCATGTATAATACAGCTTTCTTGTCATACTTCCAGTTTGTTTCAAAAAATAGCATAGTTGCTTAGAGAGGAAATAGAGAATTTGATTTTTTTTTTTTTTATATTATTTGTCTCCAAAATTTTTACTATGTAGTATTACTGGAGTATTCTGGATCCTCATTTATTTTTGTAATGTAATTATCATATTTTCCTTTGAACAATTTTATATCTGTAACAGATACTACTGAGTGTAGAGTCTGCCAGTTTCTCGAGTTGAAATACTTTGAATTCTTGCCTATCTACAGGATGCCTTTGCAGCATGCAAAATATAATTTCTAACCATTTCAGAGAGATAAAACATAAAGCACTTTGAAGAAATGAATCTTGAATAACAGGATTTGTACTGAGCATCGATTTGAAAGGTGTAACGCACCCCCCTAGAAGCTCTGCAAGCTTGGAGCCTCTCACCCTGAGCTAAACGTGTGGCAAGGAACCCCCAGCACCCAGCAGAGAGCACGCAGGTTTTCACCAGAGCTCTCTGGCTGTCTTTCAGTGAAAACACAATCACCCTGAGTTGTCCCTTCAGAAATCTTCACTGTGACAAACTGGCAACATCTGCGGTTTTTTTCATTTTTATTTTTCTCCATCAAAATTTACTCGGCTAGTTCTAACCAGTGCTGAAGAGGGCAGGAAGAGCCTGCAGTGCTATTTATACTTGGTGTACCTTTCTTATTTAGGAGTAAGAAAATTGTACATTTCTTTTAACCTAAATGCACAGTTTGCATGGGTAAGGTCAATCAACTAGAAAGGATGCTTTAAAAATATTTTACTTGCCTAACACTTCCATTCTCTGAGCTTTAATTGTCTTCTGTTTTGATGTTTATAATGTCAAACATTAACCTTTTAAATAAGAAAATTGTACATTTCTTTTAACCTAAATGCACAGTTTGCATGGGTAAGGTCAATCAACTAGAAAGGATGCTTTAAAAATATTTTACTTGCCTAACACTTCCATTCTCTGAGCTTTAATTGTCTTCTGTTTTGATGTTTATAATGTCAAACATTAACCTTTTAAATAAAAAAATTTCCATCCCAGGTGTGTCTCAGGCAGTTTCAGTGTAAATTAGGAAACTAGATCAGGGGATTAAAACATCTCTCATGTGAAGAAAGGCTGAGGGACCTGGGTCTTTTTAGGCTGGAGAAGAGAGGACTGAGGGGGGATCTTATTAATGCTTATAAATACCTAGAGGGTGGGTGTCAGGAGGATGGGATAGGTCTTTTCTCGGTGGTGCCCAGTGACAAAGTTCCATCTAGACATGAGGAGGAACCTCTTTAGTTTGAGGGTAGCAAAGCACTGGAACAGGCTGCCCAGGGAGGTGGTGGAGTCTCCTTTTCTGGAGACATTCAAAACCCACCTGGATGCATTCCTGTGCAACCTGCCCGAGAAGAAAAATGAGGAAAAAACACCTAATCATTTCTTATAATTTAATTCTGCTTTATACAGACTGCTGCTTTTAATTTTGTGTGTACGGTATGCCTTTTGGCATAGTATATAGTCCACAAAGGATTGCAGCATCCCTGAGGATATGCTTTTAGAACTCCCCCTCCTTACCTACCTGACTTCATAGCAAAAGGATAAGGATGGGGAGAACCTGGGATTTAAGCTGGTCTTCTGGGCTTACTCTTTGACACCACCGTCTGCGTGAATCTACCTGTATCCGAGAAGGGGAGCTGGAAAGCACGTACAAGCAACACATTCCTTTCTGACATTAAAAGCACATTTGTGATCGCCACAGGTTCCCTCCATCAGCACTGTCCTACGTGACCGAGGGAGTCTGCAGTTTGTGGCAGAAATGCCCTGAGATTGACGACACCCGGGGCATCCTGCCTGGCCCAAGAAAAGGGGGAGCCAATATAAACTTCAGAATTAAATCCACCCCACAGGGGCCTAAACAACTAAGAAAGAAGAACTACAAGGGCAATCTTTATTTTTGTATTTTTTAAATTATAAATTAATAAATGTCACTTAAAAAGTTGTGCTATTTAATATTGTATTTAGATTGTCTAAACTAGACACTAGGGAGCTAGTGGAGCTAAGGAAAATTATTAAAAATGCATGCATAGCACAAAACAGAAAAAAAAAATATCACAGCCTGCTACAAAATAGCTTAGATTCTCCTTAGAGATCTGGCTCATAAAAAAAATTTAAAAATTCTCATTGTTAGGCATTAATCTCTTCTAAGCTGATTTGCAGCCAGCCCTCTTCAGCAGCCCTGACAAGGCTGATGAAACACGCCTCACCCTGAGCAGCGCCACGTCTCGCCCACTGCTAACACGGGAACTCTCCTCAAATTCCTGATTTTTATTCTGATTAGAAAAGCACTAAAGTGGTCTCATTTACATATTGCTGAATGGAACAGATGCTGCAGGTTTCCTGAAAAATTGTTAGAATCGGCATTCCTATTGCAAATGCCTCCAGTTTTGTTTAAAATGCCCTGTCACCAGTATGAGAGGTGGTATGCAATAGACTTCATTTGACTGGGAGGCCTGCAGCAAATTAAGGTGTCAACGGCGAGAAGAAGCTATAACCTTACAAATGGGTTTCTCTTTCCAAATTCGGAAAACATAACATATCCTGTTGATAATAAAGCCTCAGCTGTACAAACATACTGTAATTAACTTTGCAAAGGCAGAAATGCTGCAGTTGTAAGAGCCTGTGTAGTTCTGGTATTACATCTGTGGCAGGAAGCTTAACAAGAATGCTTTTTCCAGATTACCAAAGTAAAAATTGATAAGAATAAACCTTTTTTCTTCATCTTTGTTTTAAAATAAAAAGCAGAAAATATAATCTGTTAAATATGGTGATTTTAAACCAGTGTTGTTAAACTAGAACAAAACCACTGTGCAGCCCTTCTGTTTCAATTTAGTTTAAAACAAAAATTTTGTGCAATTGGGCTCGAAAAATTTTATTTATTTATTTATTTAAGAATATCCAAACTGAAAGTCTGGGATGGATATCATTTTGGGAAACAGTAAATGAAAGCCTTCCGTAGTTTCCCACCTGATGAAGTATAGAAAAAATATTGTTGCCTCCTCTACTTCAGGCTTTGTCAAACAAACGATTGAATTCTCCTCTGGTTTTAGCATTAAGAAGACAGAGCGGGTCAAGAGGGCGGAGAATTCCATGTCATGCTTCAGTGCCTGCGGGAAAAGCAAGGTTCTGTCACGCACAGAGAGCGTGGCACTGTGCTGGGCGTCACACTGCCCTTCTCTGCACCAGAGTTGTAGTCTGACTCCAACAGGAGCTGGCCAGGAGCACAGGGACAGGAGCAAGAACTTCTGGCACTGGCAGAAACGACGGTATTACCAGAGCACAATTTTTAATCTTGTTATGCACGAAACAGCTCATGTGGTTTTAATACAGCATGAAGTGTACCGGGCTGTTTCTAATACTGATTTGATTTCTGAGAGTAGGCAGAGGAAGAAAATTATAAAATGTACCGTTTCAGTGTTTATCTTTGTGAAATTTAATTTATTTCTCTACTAGGATTATCTGCTTTTAGTTTTGCACTTGCAAGCACACAGGCTGGCTGAGCTAGAAAGCCTGAATGGAATTTTCAAACAGCAGCGGATCCTAATCTTGGCTAGAAGGAAAGCCTTGGTGTGAGCTGATTTAATGAGATATTTATGTGAGCTGACTAACTCCTAAGTTTCCTATTTTATTATTATTTATGGAATCTCTGTCATTCTTCTAAGTCTATAATCTTTTCTAAATTGATTAAGAATATATGCTTAAATTAAGACAACCATTTCTTTCTCTTTGATTTGACTAGTGATGGAATATTTTCCGTTTAGTACAACTGTCTATAATAAAGTTTCAACGATGGCCACATTGCTAACTTTGCTCGGATTCAAAACATCAAAAGTTAGGATTTACTTATCCTGCCAGCAGCTCACAGAATGATTTCTCAGTGAAGAATGGCTGAGGAGAATCCCTTCAAAATCTCCACTTCTAGCATGCTTTTGTGCTCGATTAAAAACTAAATAAATCTGAAAAAGAGTTAGATTTGTTGATTAAACTGCAGTTAACATGTTCCTAAAAAGACTTGTCTACAAAAGTTCATGTTTCTCATAAAGCTCGGTTTTAATTGGCAGTGGCATGAAAAGTGAAATACTTGCCTAAAAATCTTTTTTTGTATGTACAGTCTTTGAGGAAGAGAAATGGTATGCTAAACTGTGGAGGAAAACTTTTTATTTTTTTGCCACATCTTATATAAACAAAGACTTTTTTCTGCACATTTCTTTCACTACACTTATATGCTAAACATTAAATCTCGATTATAGCTCTTTGTAGAAACATTCATCTCAAAATACTTTTTTTAAAAACTTGTAATGTAATGTGGTAGAACAGCATAAACTGGAGAGATAAAATTGGTACTGGTATAAGTTTGTTCTAGACCAAGACATATTATTACTGTAACACTTTTAAAGCCCTATAAAATACAATTTATAAATGAAAACAAAGGCCTACCTGTGTGGCCAAATGCCGCTGTAAGTATATGCTCAGAGAAGAGACTTGATTAACAAGCAGTATTTGCTACATAAAAATGAGAATTTGATCTGATTTTTTTTTATTATCTTTTTTTAATTTTTAGTAAGATGAATTAAAAGTCTTTCGTTTTTGCCAGTTTGCCAGTATGTGCTTATTCTCAATAATGTCAAAGGCTCATTTTGCAGGCAGTGAATTTCTTTTTCCAATTCATATATGGAAAAAGAGAATTTTGCTATACAAAATACCAAACAAAGAGATAGAGATGACACATTACATAATGCAGAGAGATCAATACGCGCTGAAGTTATAGTGACTGCTGTCTTGATAGATCATTGTTACAAGCTACTAGACACTATCACCTAGAAGAAGAGTGGAGTGACTTAAGACAGATACTAACTTAAAAACTATAGAAATCATCTCTTGTGAAAAGATTAAAATTTAAATGGCAATCTAAGTAAGAAACTATTGTGATTCCTTATAAATCAGCCACATCTCACCTTCAGAAAAAATTCAGAATTCCAGTCTTCCAAGTCATTATTACCAACTATTAAATGGATGTCTCTTTTTCTGTGCATATAAAAAACCACACAAAAGAAATGTATGTGTGATTTTAAAATAGCTGTCTACTGTGAAATGTACGTGTGCATAGATTATAAAACTTTCTTGTCCTGGATAATGAGAGATGTAGACAAGTTCTTATTGACTGATTCATGTACACATCTTTCCTAACTTCTTTCTCGTGCGTTTGTTAATACATAAAAATAAGCAGACAGCAGATGATACTCTTGGATATCCTCCTTCATATACAATGTTAGTTCCTCAAGCTGCTAGCTGCAGTCTAGCAGTTTTCCTCCTCTAGGGATCAGCTGTCCCATGGCATCTTCTTCCACTGTCCAGTGCAATCATAGCAAAATAAAGCTCTGCATCTGAGATGTGCCCTCCACATGACAGTGGTTTCAAGAGGAGCACAGCCGAACGCACGAAAACCGAAAAGGCTGCTCTGAGAAGAGTGCAGCGCCTGTGCTGGCCCAGGCACTACAGCACGCCCTGCTACCCCGTTATTCCTGTTGACATAACAGAGCCTGCAGGTTCCATGAGCGTTTCTGCATTTTAATCCTGCCAGTAGCTTCTGGGATCCCCACGGAGAAGCAGGACGTGCAGCTGTTTGCTCAGAGCCTACAGAACAAGGTCTGTTGAAGTTCTGATGTGCGGTGTGTGCGGTTACTGAGAATACTCACGCATCCTGAAAGCAGTGTTCCGTGTAGGTGTGGTAATTAACCTCTGCACCTCTCCGTGGTGAGAGGTGAGAGATGAGCAAAGCAGCCCTCTTCCAAAATAATGAATGTTTAATTTTTCTGTGTCTTTTTTATATTTATTTATTTATGAAATTCATTTTGTTTGCCATTTGGGGATTTTGTGGTACTTGTATGGAGCCTTTGATCCGTGTTGTCAAGATTTTTCTCCACATTCACAGAAATCAGAAATTCTGAAGAAAAATACTGAGAATCTATTACAACTAATGATCCCAGAGAACTAATTTTAAAGAAAAATACAAAATTCTCATCCAAGAGAAGCATGAGAGTTGACAGACGTGAAAGTTTTGTATGTGAAGGAAGTCTATTTGCGTATATTAATATCCATAGTATTATAATGCTGATCATAATCATTCACACCTCTTTTTGGTTACACACAGTAAGCACCAAATACAGCAATGGCTTCCCACTTTTAATTCAACAGTTTCTTTAGTCAAAAAGAACAAGATTAATACTCATGATTAATATCTTTTGAAAGAACAGCATCAATATGGTAAATAGTTCAGGAATAGCCATTCTTACCCTGTGCTGCCACCACAGGACGAATCACTAGTTTAGCTGAAGTAGCCACTTCACACACATCCAACTAAAATACTCTGTGTGCACACGTATGTCTTTGTATGTACATTCTTGTCTCTTGGTATTCTATTGACTAATAAAGTAGATAACATTAGAAATAATGGTTTTGTTTTCTGATGAAATGACTCTGAAATTGGCTTGAGGAAAAAAAAAGTCTCCTCGAAAAGTACTGCTAAATAAATCACAGATACATGTGTGAATAGGCGGATTACATTTGGCTGCACAACTGAATGACAAATTACGCTGAAAATGGCTTTTAAATTTGCAACTTCAAGTCTGCCCCCAGGCTAACCCAAGAGTCCTTTCATTTCCACACAAAGCCATTACCTTGTTATTAAGTGCCATCCATTACAAAACTAAAATCAGGTGCGATTTACGATTACACGCTTGCTTAGATGTGCAATTGCTCATTTTCACATGTGCAATATTGATAGCGTCTTTCATAAATGTTTTATGTTTTCCTGAACCGTATCTAGTAAAGGGAGTAAGTGTGACGGTGTGGTTTTCTGCAATCTATAGCCTTAGGGGTGCAAGCAATATTTAAAAAAAAAAAAAAAAAGAGAAATAATCTCACTGCTTAGTTTGCCAAGTAGAAAAAGCCAGTTGGTTTTGGTATGGCAATAAAAACTTTAATATTTATATTTTGCTATATAGAATAAATCTCTCTTGGCTAGACCTGTCATTTGGTCTTTAAATTAATTATTGTATAGATCGGGTGTTTGAGAGAACACCCTGTTGTCATCATGTAAGGTAAGAATATAATACCAAATAAAGTAGAAATTTCCAGTAAGGTAATTACCAGCACCGGGAAAACTGGGAGACAACTGATAAGGTGGAGAAAATGTTAGTGTACGTTTTAAATTCCCACAATCAAAAGGAGGATCCTGTCTAGGCACAGGCAAAGTCCCTTAAGACAGCAGGTTGCTGGGATCTGCAAAATGGCTGCAGTCCAGTGCTCCCTCTGCCTGTGCCAGGCTGCTGGAAAGCTGGCCTCACTGGTATTGCCAGCTCAGGCGTGGCAGCCTCTGAGGTGATAACTATCCCTGCTGGGACAGTCAGCAGCTCAAAAAACAGCCATTACCAGCCCTAATATTCCCATCTTCCCAGCAGGCCCAGAAGCAACAAGCTTTCAAAATACTGGGCGCACTCCATTTCTTCCTTCTTGCCCTGTTTCTGCTCCTACTTCTTCTCCTTCCCTTATATATTAAAAGCAGCAGCTCCTATGAAAGATACAAGTGTTTTTACTGTTTAATTCATCCTTGGTATATTTAAATCCGAAAAAATACTGAAGAGATGTGTAATTCTACATCACTGTACGTGGTGCCATTTCGATATGACAACCACAAAATGGGTGGTGTCGATCCTGTGCCGATCTGGTTGACAGCACATAGCGGGCTGCTTTCAAAAACTGCAACAGCCCCATGAAAAATGTACCTTTGTCTTGCTTGCCCTGTTGACTTTCCCACCAATAACGGGTCTGGAGTAGCAACAGGCATTTAAACTTTATGTGCACTTAGATACTAGTAATTGGTAANGCCCGGCACGCGGCTGAGGCCAGAGGCGCCACCCGCCGTGGAGGGAGCCCGCTCGGGGTACGGGGGTGGTGGCGGAGCCCGCCCCGGGACGCGGAGAGAGGTGGGCTGGGGCAGCCCTTGCCATCCTCCACCCGAAGGGAGGCGGAGAGGGGTTGGCCGGCGTCGAGGGGACAGGCCGGGGAGGGCCGCGGCGTGCTGTTCTCTAGCGCCGAGGCGGGAGCCACGTTTGTTTCCCCGCGGGCTCCGAGGGGGCGCGCAGTGCTGTGCCTCCCAGGGCAAGCGAAGATGGCCGGCTTCTNAGTTCAGGAATAGCCATTCTTACCCTGTGCTGCCACCACAGGACGAATCACTAGTTTAGCTGAAGTAGCCACTTCACACACATCCAACTAAAATACTCTGTGTGCACACGTATGTCTTTGTATGTACATTCTTGTCTCTTGGTATTCTATTGACTAATAAAGTAGATAACATTAGAAATAATGGTTTTGTTTTCTGATGAAATGACTCTGAAATTGGCTTGAGGAAAAAAAAAGTCTCCTCGAAAAGTACTGCTAAATAAATCACAGATACATGTGCGAATAGGCGGATTACATTTGGCTGCACAACTGAATGACAAATTACGCTGAAAATGGCTTTTAAATTTGCAACTTCAAGTCTGCCCCCAGGCTAACCCAAGAGTCCTTTCATTTCCACACAAAGCCATTACCTTGTTATTAAGTGCCATCCATTACAAAACTAAAATCAGGTGCGATTTATGATTACACGCTTGCTTAGATGTGCAATTGCTCATTTTCACATGTGCAATATTGATAGCGTCTTTCATAAATGTTTTATGTTTTCCTGAACCGTATCTAGTAAAGGGAGTAAGTGTGACGGTGTGGTTTTCTGCAATCTATAGCCTTAGGGGTGCAAGCAATATTTAAAAAAAAAAAAAAAAAAGAGAAATAATCTCACTGCTTAGTTTGCCAAGTAGAAAAAGCCAGTTGGTTTTGGTATGGCAATAAAAACTTTAATATTTATATTTTGCTATATAGAATAAATCTCTCTTGGCTAGACCTGTCATTTGGTCTTTAAATTAATTATTGTATAGATCGGGTGTTTGAGAGAACACCCTGTTGTCATCATGTAAGGTAAGAATATAATACCAAATAAAGTAGAAATTTCCAGTAAGGTAATTACCAGCACCGGGAAAACTGGGAGACAACTGATAAGGTGGAGAAAATGTTAGTGTACGTTTTAAATTCCCACAATCAAAAGGAGGATCCTGTCTAGGCACAGGCAAAGTCCCTTAAGACAGCAGGTTGCTGGGATCTGCAAAATGGCTGCAGTCCAGTGCTCCCTCTGCCTGTGCCAGGCTGCTGGAAAGCTGGCCTCACTGGTATTGCCAGCTCAGGCGTGGCAGCCTCTGAGGTGATAACTATCCCTGCTGGGACAGTCAGCAGCTCAAAAAACAGCCATTACCAGCCCTAATATTCCCATCTTCCCAGCAGGCCCAGAAGCAACAAGCTTTCAAAATACTGGGCGCACTCCATTTCTTCCTTCTTGCCCTGTTTCTGCTCCTACTTCTTCTCCTTCCCTTATATATTAAAAGCAGCAGCTCCTATGAAAGATACAAGTGTTTTTACTGTTTAATTCATCCTTGGTATATTTAAATCCGAAAAAATACTGAAGAGATGTGTAATTCTACATCACTGTACGTGGTGCCATTTCGATATGACAACCACAAAATGGGTGGTGTCGATCCTGTGCCGATCTGGTTGACAGCACATAGCGGGCTGCTTTCAAAAACTGCAACAGCCCCATGAAAAATGTACCTTTGTCTTGCTTGCCCTGTTGACTTTCCCACCAATAACGGGTCTGGAGTAGCAACAGGCATTTAAACTTTATGTGCACTTAGATACTAGTAATTGGTAATTAGCTCTGATCCAGCTAGGAAAGGATTGACACGAGGAGAGGTTGCAACTGTTTTACATGCCTGGTTTAAGTACTCACTATTTATATAGTTAAGTTACATACTTGATGTTACCTACCTATTCTGAACAGCTGGAGTTAACAGTTAGTAGGTGCTACTAAATACTTTAAAAAAACCCCAAAACTTAACGCTGTGCAGTGAGACATGACAACCTGGAATCTAGCAAATTAGTATGAGGGAATTTTAGTCTGCCCCTTTGGGAGTTAGCAGGGCATTTCTATTGCTGTCAGTGATTACGTGTTGTAAGAAAAAAATACATTTTCATTTTTAAAACATGCAGGATGTCACACAAATGAAAAGTCGGTGACCATGCTCTGGCCTCTCATAGGCGTGTAACTGGTTGGTGAAACTGGGCAGGCGGGCAAGGGCTGCTTTCTGATTCACAAGACACACCTGGCAGCTTTCCCAGGCCGGTAGATTTTCATTTTCTTTGTCGATTAATTGTGGAGACCTCACAGTTGTGTTCAAAAGTCACTTTTTGTCTCCTCGTTCTAGTGGACGGCCCTAACGAAACACAACGACACTTTGCGGGGCGGAGGAGCACTTTTAAGGACAACACTCGAAGCCACCCCGATTTCCAGTCTCTCTCCGCCCTGAGCCAAGCGGGAGCCGGCAGCAGCTCCTCGGCAGGCACCCCTGCGGCCCCTCTGGGGACTGCCGCGGGCTGGGCGCCCCGCTCGGCCTGGCTCAAAGGNCGCAGTGCTGTGCCTCCTAGGGCAAGCGAAGATGGCCGGCTTCTCATTACTCTAGGGGATTTTTCACACACACAAAAAAATGGTTTTAATTCTTTTTCATGTGTTCAGGAAGAAGTCTTGCAGAGAACGTTTCTGAGGGGCGCTTGTGTGGTGTCTGCTGTGACAGGTGTCCAGCTCATTCAGATTCTCAAAAAAGGGTCATACAGAAACGCTGCTGGTCCTGTTTGCTACTGCAGAAAGCTGCCTTTCTGGTGGGCAAGTCCCCCTTTGGAGTAACTCCAGAGAAGCGATATGGTCTTTGTGAGGGGGAAGTCTTGGGGTGCAACTACAAGTCTCTCATGGGAGCAGTTTCTTTCTCCACTTTTCTTGATACTTGTCAGATAGAACACTATTAATCCAGAAGATTGGGCTAGATAACTTGGTGAGATCTCTTCTAGCCTCCTCCTTTAGGAGCTATGAGAATACTACTTAATTTCACCCTTGCCCAAACTTACCCTTCTCCATACACTTTTATGTTTTGCTTGTTTTGAGAGTATGTGATTTCTTAAGATATCCTTGTGGAAATTTGGCAGAGGGGTAGAATTGTTTTGCTGTCACCGCGAGTCAAATATGCTTTAAAAAATAGAGGTGTGCTATGTTCTAGAAGCTACCCAGCATCTTTCCTGTTTTTAAAAAGCATGTATTTAAATCTGCAGTTAGAGTATGGAGGAGAACTTGCTTTTTTTTTGCCTTTTTTTAAACTTTCTGATGCAACTATTAGTGCATTGTTTTATGTGAAAATAAGTATCTAGTATAAATATGGGTTAAACAAGCATTCCTAATCTGGATAAAATTAAATATATCCTCCACATCAGTAGTCGTAGTTCATTCAGAAGCAGGAATTTTCATTGTTACTTTTGACTACAGTTTTCAAGTCTTTCTTTTTCAAGATGAGAAGGTAGGAAAAAAAAAAGGATTCAAGGCAAAACTTTTCTCCTAGCTTTGACTCAATTGTTCTAATTCAGCCAGTAACTATTTAACAGTTGATTTCTGGACGTGAATAGATTCAAACTGGCTATGTTGAAAATTGTTAGTTGACTCTACTAGAAGTTCAGTGTTCCAACTTTAAAAGATTATAACCTAGTAAATAGTCAGATGGTTGTTTTGTTTTTTTTCCTCTATAATGCAAAGACCAATTAAAGTGGGTAGTCACACTGAGTCGCATTTTAGACAGCCTAACTTTTCTTCTCCCATTTCGTACTGGAATTGGATAATAATCTCTATGGTTTTAACTCTTGAACTCATTTAATTTGAATCTTTTTTTTGTTACAACAATTATTCCCTTGTCTTGTAAAGTCTCTTGGAGAGAAGAGAATTTCAGTACCATTATTATTGTGTTAAGTGTTGTTTCTGCTATTCTTCTCTCACAGGAGCTGAAGTTCCTTCAAATCATGAAATCTCACAGTTGACAAAGGGGATGGGGGTGGCAAGGAGGAAAATTAAGATACAGATATTACAAATCTAGATGTTGTGCCTGATGGCTTGCTTGTAGAGGGAGATTTATCAGCCCAGCACTACCCTAGCACTTTTTGGTGCTTCTGTAGCTGCTAAACTGAGTGGGAAGATGCAAAACTGTATTAATTTAAGTAAATATTAAAAAACAATTGTACATGTTTATGTATATATATATGTACATATCTATAAAAGGAACTCCTGCAGCCAGCAGACTGTAAAGGGTACACTGATGTTTAATTAATGAAAACCCTACTGAATTATACTGTTAGAAAATACTTCCATTTCCATCACACCCCCATCTTCTTTCTTCAGTTACATACAGGAAAAAAAAAATCTTTGAGATGCAGCTAGGGTAGCTCATTTGGAAGGAAAAAATGAATGAGATGTCTGATTCTGTCTTCATGCAAATTTTATCCAGCATATTCTATCATTGAAAATTTCTGTTAGGCCTTGCTGCTGCTTCCTGCCCAAATACTAAAGTATCCTCTTGTCAAATGCAACTAACGAGTGGTAGATGATAGATAGACTGCTTTTCTCACTGAGCATCCCAATGTGAAACTGAAAGCTCTGTTCTGATTTTTCACTGCTTTTTTAAAGTGTGATCCTTCAAAATGTTGAGGGAAACCAAAAAGTTTATTGGTAAATCCCTCCAGCCAGCACGACCTGTGTGTCATCTGTCTTCTAAACAAGGTGAGTAGTGTGGCTAAGATAAACTTTGCCAAAACTGCAGTTGCTTTTAAGAAGTTTACAAGGGCATGTCAGGTGACTTGGATTTTATATATTTTTTTTAATGAATTATTGAAACTACAGTGATGTATAAATGTTGTGCTGTGTTCTGATCTTACTACATCATCTCTGTGGTAAATCTGAGTTTAAACTACCTTAGAACTCTATGTAGAACTCTTTTGGTGGTGGTGTAGCTTGGCATCTGAAATTCCGGCTTCAGAAAGCTGGATCAGGCTTCTCTCTTAAATTTGGATTTCTTGGGTTAGCTGACTGATACTGAAAACATAAAACGCACCTAACAAATAATGGTTTAGGTTTTATTGCAAGTACAATATACTGCACTGTACCGTTCTTAGCCAGCCTTTATGCAAGTTTAAAACAAACAAAAAAGCCTAAGAAAAAAATCGTGGAATTTGTGTCAAGTGTATGTATTTTCCTTTTGTTTTTAAATCTCCGTGTACCTTCTGGATGTTGCAGTATTGCAGCTGTTATTATTGTGAAGTTAGAAACAGTGACAGTGGTGACGTAGACAGAAACTAAGTGACATGATAAATTTTTACTTAGTTTAAAATTCATGGCAGAAATGGAAAAATGGACCAATAGCAGTTTAGAGCTTTGAGGTTGTGAGTAAATGCCTGTGTAATCTCTTTTCAGTTGGATTTCAGTAGTGTTCATGTGGCAAGTACCACAAAAGAAAAACGTGGAGTCTATTTAAAATATTTTTTTCTCAATATTTTCTCTTATCTTCACTGGCATCAGCCATTGCATTAAACTTTTCGACTGAATTACCCAGCACCACTGAAGAGTGTTTGCCGAGTAAGCTTGACTCGGTGAGTATTGAGTAAAAAGTTGATTGTGTTCCAGAGTGTTGTTAAATTGAAGATCGGCTGATCCCTTATGCTACCAACTGAAAAGTAAACTGTCTTTCTAGCTAAGAGTGTCTTCGAATCTGTATCTTATAAACCAGCAGTGTTGGAAGTGTTAAAAAACAATACAAGTTTCAGAATGCCTTTCCCTGGTATTTGCATGCACTGGAAGATGAAAAATACATCTTACGAGTTACTTACTTTAAAATATTAGGAAAGTCTGTGTGACATGTCTTCATTCAACGTAAGACAAATACTTTAAACTTCAGGTAATTAAACAGTTCCAGTGCATTCTTTAGTTTTGTTTCATTGCCTGTTCCACCAGAGTCAAATAATGTCCCCGGCATTCAAAAGGCCCGAAGTACTGTAGTGCTCTAGTGCCAGAAATACCTGGGTTTAGATGAGGTACAGTGTTGTCCTTCAGACTTGAAAGTGGTTGTAGCTGTTTGCTGCAAAATGAAGTTTGTAGTGTTCCAACTGGAATGCTTAATGTTTTATAGTCTGAATTCGATTTTTGGTTGATTTACATATTTTTCAGAGCGTATTGAAAGGGGCTTTTTGGGTGTTGTTTGTTTGGTTTTTTGTTAGAGCAAGTGTTTGTTTGTTTGTTTATTTATTTTATTTTATTTTAGAAGAAGTCTACTAATCCTCTAGTCCTTCCATTACTCTATGAAGCTTCTAGAAGCTGCCTTTGACTTGAAATAAAAGAAAAAGTAAAGGTGTTGGCAGGCTATCCTTGATGACACGTAGGGAAGCGAACTGTTAAGTCTCTTGAGCAGGATGTGTTCAGGAGAACAAATTATTCCCTTGTAGAATAGATCTGTGGTCAACAATGTTGTAGTACTCATTTAGTACTCATGTAGTATTTGGCTATATGTAGCTACGTCCTGCATTTCTTTGATGTTAAGATACTTGTATGTTTTAAAAACGTTTTTCTTTGGCATAGGATATTGAAAAGGCTTTTTAATACTTTCGACTGTCAACCGCTTCATGAATACTTCCAAATACCAGCTGATTAGTGGCCTACAAACCCTTCCTTGATGGGCAGCTTTGACCTGGAGGCTGGCATAGCAGCTTCACAGAATATTTTTCTAAGCAGGAACATTCAGTATCTAGTTCTGAAGATATAGGGACTTGAATCAGATGATACAGAGTTGTGTGTTACAAATTTTTTATGAATCTTGATGAACATTCTGTCTGCTTAAAGAAACATCAGTGATGATCAGGGAAAGCTCTCTATTGTTACCCATTTGCCCTTTGGCTCCTGATACAATGAAGTAATGTCCCCATTCCTAGAATAATTATATATACATTTCAAGAACTTCTCTTTTAAAACTGTAATTGTGTTTCAGATACTTTAAAAGTTATTACCTTTTTTGACAAGACAGTAATAGTGCTCTGTATCTACAGTCAAACTTCAGTTACCTTCATCACTTTTTCTTCCTCCTCCATTGTATTTCCTTCTAGAGAAGATAAAAGAGCATGATACTAAACACACTGGAAGGTGAAAGACAGGAACAACTGTTGACATAATTAATATTGCTAAAGGAAAACCAACTTGTAACAACTTTTTTATGCCAATCATAGTCTTATGTAGCAATGATCTGTTAAAAAGAGAATGAAATTTTAAGTTTATATAGGTTAGGACCCAGGAAATACCGGTTACTTTTGGAAAGAATGGTGAAAGGTGAAAATTTTTAAAAGTAAGACAAATTATATTTACCACAAACTTATAAATAGATTTTTAAAAAGAAAAAAGGCTTTAGAAACAAACAAAAAAAACCCGACTCATGACAAACCGGTCTCTTACAGCAGTGAAAGAACTGAAGAAGAATCTGGCAACCAAATTCTCCAAACTGCTTTGCTCAAGGATATTTAGTACGGATGTTTAAAGCTGCTTAGACTTCTCTCAGGAGAGAAGAGTCATCATTGTGGCACATCAGGAGTTAGATTCAACTGGGTGTAAAGAACTGCAAATTACAGAATTAAAACTACTATCTGAAGAACGTAGTGTCTGAAACCTCTAGTGTTAAGCCTTAGAGGAAGTGGAGCTACTGTTAGTAGTGAGCACAGTGACCGTGCTTGTATGTAAGATGGTAGCCTTGACTCTAGGGAGTTTCCACCAGACTGGTGTTCAGAGTGAAAGTTCCTGAATACTCACTGTGTCTCAACTGGATATTTAAGGCAAAAAAATAATTTTTATTCCTTCATGGTATGCCGAGAATTTTCAGAAGATCTGTAGAGTGATGAGTCCATTACCTCAAATCTACTTGAGGTAGAGAGAGAAAGGCTTGAAAAGTCTCTATCAGTACTTAACTACCTTTTCAGAGGGAGGCTGAGCTTCAGAAATACATGTCCTAATATAGGGATGTTCTTTATAGATGGATTCCACTCTTTGTAGATGGATTTCAGATAGGAACATGTATAAGGGTAACGCTATGAGTGGTAATATTAAGTTTTGGACCAAAACCCAAGCATAATAGAACTCTTGATATTATAAAGCAGTTGGCAGGTTGACGTGACAGGAAACGGTGCAGGAAGAAATGTAAAAATATTGTGGTAACATTGTCTGGCAAGTTGCCGTAAATTCTACTTCATCGTGCACGTCTTTTGTGGATTTGAGAATGTGTTAAATCCTTGTTTCTTAAAGAAAAGAGCCTTTGAATAGCTTAGACTTGTGAAGAAGTTGAACATCACAAAGCAGTCAGAATTAGCAGTATGGCTCTGCAAGAAAAAGAAAAAATGAACAGAATCCAATTGTCTTTGTGCACAGAAAGTATTAAATGTCCAAAATCTTGGTGACTGGTGAAAGCAAAATTGATAACTGAAACTATGCTACAACTGTTATTTTTAACTAAGAAACCCAGAGACATACGTCCTTGGTTTAATGCGCTTAAAGGAAACAAGCTTTGGAGCTTCATTTTGTGAAATATCTAAAAAAAATGTTGAACTTTTTCCTCCCTATTTTAGTTACCTGAAATGACTGAAGTGAAGATCTTAACTCAAACTATGATGGCCTGTCAACTAAACCAGAATGAATCAGGAGCAAAAAAAGGTAAAATGTTGCATGGAGATCTGTGTCAGAATTGTATTTTCTGGATAGAAGACAACTGGGCTGCATATTATTTTTTCTAATTAGTGCTTTGAGAGTTTGACTTCTTTCTATACCACAGTTTGGGTACAGTATGAAACATTTCTGTTTGTCACACTAGAGAAAGTGTAAGACTTGGCCATAACTGAGGTGGAAAACCTGCACTGGGAGACTTGCTTGCATATAACCATGTACCTGTCTTTTTTTTTTTTTTCTTCTTTTCCTAAGGGAAAAAACCTTAAAAAGAACAAAACAAAACCAAGAGAAAACACACTCTGAGTGGTTAATAAATAAATAAATAAATAAATAAAATTCTTCACAGAAAATCCTGGGTTTGTGTAAATTGCTTCTGCGTGAGGAAGAACAGTTTTGAGTTGCATCCTTTAGCCTGTTGCAATGGTCAGTGCATGGCATGCAGACTATTGCATGTAATCAATGGAAGAATTGAATGATTTGGCTTCCTTTTCCTACTGTTAGTTCAGTGCTTCTGAAATATTCATTTTCTGATGGTTAGAAATCACTTAATTTTTTTTTATGACTAGTCCTGGACAGTTTGTTCTTATGTCAACACTGTCCTTGGGATTTACTCCTTATGCTTCTCTTTCTGCACTGCCTGTCACTCAGTACTAATAAAGCGTACGAGTGTTTTCGTCATGGTTTGGTAGTATAAACAAGCCAAACTCTTACCCTTTTTTTCATTAAGTGAACATCTCAAATTCCCAGTGTATTCTCAGAGTCCTCCTCTACACTGCTTCCTGCCTAATTCTTCATTCTTAAACATGTCACAAGAACTGCAGCAGTGATCGAGGTTAGGTCGTCGGTTCATTGAGACAATTTTTTTTGTTAATGTCTTCCTGTAGTCAGGCATTGCAAATCTCCATTTGTAATCTCCAGTCTTGAGTAGACTTGGTTTGCAGAAGATCTCATAATTACTTTAAGCTTTTGAAAGACATCAACTTAATAGCTCTGAAGAAAGAGACACTCAGGTTGTGGTATCTGTCCTGTAGAAACACAGGCCACTTTGGTGGAAGTTACAAACAGATTTTCTTCTAGGATTTCAAGACCAGTTTGTGGTGTTCCTCTTAATTAGAATGAGATATAGGGAGTCTGTAATGTAAGTTTGTATTCCCCTTTTTTTGTTCTGTTGTGTCAAAATAACGAACCCTTATTAGCTTGGAATAGTACTCCATATTTATTAAGTCACTTTGATAGGGTTAAACTTAAATGCTTTGTAATTTACTACAAATGTAAGGTCAGACCTAATTTTCTGCTATTTTGTATTTATATATTGATTTTTATATTTGACATGCAGCATTTCCACCATTCTGCAAGAAACCTGAATTCCCAACCTTAATGCCTTAAACAATGATACTGAACTTAGTGATTTTGTATATTCACAGAAAGGATCAAATACAGCAGAGATTTCCTTCTGAAACTTTCAAGTGTTTCTCTCTCTCAGAAGAAGCCAGAGTTTCTTCCTGATCATCCAGTTGTACTTGAAAAGCCAGTAGGTACATTTTCTGTATTAAATTAAGCTATAAAAAGGGTCATGGAGGTTTTGACAACTCATGTGGTAGGGAACATTTTTCTTCAGACCAGCCTGCCAAATGGATGAAACCTTCCACAGGCAGATTGTGCAGTTCAGCTCTGTTACTTTTTAGCTTTCCCAGTTGGTATTTGGCATCTTACCATGGCAAGTACCATACGTCTGTTTCTTTGCTTTCGGGAAAAAGATGAGGTGTGTTTCCAAACTTAAAATCGGTATGAAATCATAGTAAAGATTTCTACTATGAAGTCACAGTACCAAATCATAGATTTGGTATTGCATGTGAATTACACCTTTGTCTTTTCAAACTAAAAGACAACAGTCTTGATCAATTTCTGGCTTGGTGAAAGTCTGATTCCAGTGTGAAGTTGTCTATGCATCACTGTCCACGATAAAACTATTACTGAGCTTAATGCAGTTTGTGTAACCATTAGCTCAGGTAACTTTTAAAATGTCTATTTTTTGGAAAAACAATGTTAAACAAATACATGACAGTTGGCCTTTCCTGATCTTACCTTTTACATCTTTCTGTTATATTTGTCCTCAAAATGAAAGCTTTACTTGTTTGAACACCTGCCTGCAGATAGGAAATTCAAGAGTTGATACTTCCCTAACAATTTTTTCTTCCTCTTTCTGTTACTTGTAAGGGGGGCAAATTTTGATAATAGTTACACTTTCGCGTAGTTTTGTTCATAGGTAAAGGAGGGCCCCTGCAGGAACAGAATCAGTGGACAAATGAACTCTAAAATTAATCATGACATGGCTAAATTGCAAATAATTTGGCTAGAGGGAAAGAAGGATAGTAAAAACCGGTGCAGGCCAAGAGGGGTTGCATGTGTGGTAAGAGATTGTTTTGAGGCTGGAAGGTCTATCTATGTAGGATGGTGTCATAAGTGTATCCAGTTCTATATAGTCTTGTCTCTAGAAATAAGGAGTATCTCACTGTTAGCAAGGCCTGCTCTTCAAGTCTTTCCTCTGCTTTGTGTTAGTCATATGTATGTATGTAAGCCCCCACCTGTATATGCTAGTTTATCATATAGATAAAAAAGCAGTGAGATTTCTGATTCTATTCAGCTGCAAAAGGGGCTGGGTAAATTACAAACCCTTATTAGTCAGGATGTCGTGTTAGAATAACATAAAGCGTATCACTTGGCTATGATTCTTGGTATCCAAAGCACAAAGTATGGATGGCTGAACAGAAGGCTAAAGGAAAGAAATCCTGTTCTTATTAAAAGAAAGCAAAAGCTGGTGAATTTGCTGTGTGACCTTGGAGACAGTGTTGAAAAGGGCATTGCAAGTATACTCGTTCATTAGTAGATAATGGTGATATATTATTAGCCTGCCACTCATACTTCACATGTTAGTTTCACGTTTTAAGTGTGAAACTTGGTGATTGCATTTTTTTTTTCTGAATTGACTAGAGTAACTGTTTTGATGTTAATATAGGATAAAATTATCCATTATTGTATTCTAGTGTTGAATTTTAGTGAAGACACTGAATTGGTAGTAATTTGGGAGTTTGCTTGGAGGCATTAATACGTGAAGTAAACTCAAGTTCTTTGAGTGTGGACTTTGTTAAGATTGGATATGGATATACCAGCCTGCTTTTCACTAAATAGTTTCCTTTTGGGCAACGAAACAGAAAAAATTACCATTGTTTCCAAGAACAGTGTAAGACCTTGGATAAAGTCTATGAACCTTGTTAGAAATCCCAGTGCCTGAAATAAAGATTTATTTGTGGGACGCATGGACCCTACTCAGCCAGTCACTTCCTGTAAAAAGACTGAATTACTTGGAGATGTGAAGTTTTTCTGTATGGGAATCCAAATACAAGAATCTGTGAATAGAAGCTGAATCTTAAGCAGGAATGCCTTAGTCTTGACTTGACCTATCAACTAATAGGTCTCAGTTTCAGGTCTTATATATTAGTGTGAATTTCAAGAATTTCAAAATTAGAAGAAAAAAATGCCAATAACTACAATAATTTTATGGGACAAAGACCTGCATTAATTCCTCTTCTGAGTTAGCCGCATCTCTTGGAAAACACTACTAGTGAGACTTTCATGAAATCCAGCATGGATCAGTCAACATGGAAATAGGAGAGGCCTCTCTCCATCCAGAATGTGGGGCTAGCTGGTGTACAGCTTCTCTTAAAATCAATGACACTGAATAAGCAATTTTTTTTTCCCGGAGACAATTTATCCAACATGAGAATTATGTGAGTCCAATATCCCATAAAAGGACTGAGACTGTTAAGGATTTTCCTTAATACATGTAATATGTAAATTGGAGGAGGAGCATTTACTAATTCTTAACCATGTAATCTGAGAAGGCACTTGGAATAAAAGAAAAAATGAAGACAAATTCATAACTAACTTATCCAGAAAAGGCAATGATTTCAGGCTCCTTCTGGTGCTGTACAGTGACCTCAGTCTGTCATGTTAAATTGCCTGCTTTGTATGACACCTTGCTTATTGAGACTGATGTCAGAGTTTGAACATCCTGCACTGAAGTAGAGAACACCTTGATTAACAGTAGAAAGCCTGCAGGGCAAGTACAAACAGCTCTACTTTTGATGCAAACAGTGTTTTCCAAGTGCCATTTCTTTCTAACCTGTTTAGTGAGGAGACAGAAGTATAATCTATGGCCTTGGTTTGTTTTGTGTTTTGTTGGTTTTTTCCTTGGTTTTATTTTGTTTTTCTTTCCATGGTAGTTCTTAATTTTTCCCAGAATGATTTAGTTTGGAAGGGACCTCTTGATCACCTAGTCCTACCCCTCTGCTTAAGCAGAGTCAGTTAGAGCAGGTTGCCCCGGATTGTGTTCAGTCAACTTTGAGTATGTCCACAGGCAGAGACCTCACAACCACTGTCTCACTATGGAGAGATTGCACAACCTGTCACAGTGCTTGAACACCCTCACAGTGAAAAAACAGTTGGTGTGGGGAGGCTATGAAAGCTTTCTCTTTCATCAGACCTTATTGGATGTCCCCATTAGTTAAAAAGAAAAAGTAAATCAAAAATATTCCTCATAGCCTTTGTCATTTCTAGAAGGATGGGGGAGATACAGACTAATACTAAGGACATCTTGTAGCAGAGCTGACACGATAGGGAGAAATTACCTGAATGTTGCTGTTCCTCAGACTTCCAAGGTAAATGCCGAAATGGATTTCCATGCAGTTTTGCTTGTGGCATCCTGATAACAAGCTGTCTAAGGACAGTACTCTTTTGGTAGAGCAGTACCAGAAATGACAGTAGAATGTTTGTATCCTGGTGATACCATTATTCGGGATTTGGTTTTGGTAAAGTGTGCAAAACCACTTAATATCCTTACACTGAACAGTGTTGTCCAGTTGTTCCATTATCCATCCTCTTTCCTCTAAACTTTAGTTTCCTTCATGCAGCAGATTCTGTGGTTACATGGGAAAACTCCAGTGTGCTGACTGTCAGCCATTTTTCTGCACAGAAACCAGAGGGATCAATGAGATGCATGTGTAAACTGAATAATGCTTAAAAGGGGCAAAAGGAGGCCTCTAAATAGGTGTATAATGACAGACAATACTACAACATTTCAGGGAGCTTGTATTCAGGAGCAGGTGGTTGTCAACAGGCAGTTCTTGCCTGTTTTAAGACTACTCTAGTTCTGAATTTTCGCAGTCACTGCTGAAGTATATGCCCAGCTGTGATTCTCTCCATCATTTATCACCAGTCCTGGCTATCCGGGGAGGTACCAGATAACTGGAGGCTGGCCAATGTGACACCCATCCATAAAAAGGGCTGGAAGGAGGATCCAGAAAACTATATAGGTTTAGGTTGGATCTTAGGAAGAACTTCCTCATGGAAAGGGTCATTAGGCGCTGGAATGGACTGCCCAGGGAGGTGGTGGAGTCGCCATCCCTGGAGGTGTTTAAGGAAAGACTGGATGTGGCACCTAGTGACGTGGTCTAGCTAGGTGGTGTGGTGTTGGGTCATAGGGTGGACTTGATGATCTTGGAGGTCTATTCCAGCCTCAACAATTCTGTGATTCTGTGAAAGACGTATTTTCAGATGGAGAAAGCTTCCCAGAGCATCTTGTACAAGGAAGATGCTGCTGCTAAGAGTTAGTGGGCTGTGGATTGCGTTTGTCCCAAAAGACCCTGTTTTGATTCTTTTTGAGATGTGGGGATCCGGCCTACCCAGACATAGCTCAGTATTTGAACTGAACTGATGTTAGTTGTGTTGACAGAGTCTTCCAGGAGGATTTCCGATTAAGTCACTACGATTGATGAAACCAGAACTTTTTGCATTCATCAGAAAAATACCAAATTGTTAAATGTACATGGAGTAGAAAAGGGTTATAAGCAGATTCATGAAAACTTTTTTTAAATTATAACTGAAGTAATTGGAGGGTTTGTTTGTCTTACAGGAAAAGAGCAACCCTTTTCTTGACATACGCAAGAAGTGACCTTGGAAGACGAGTAATCCATCAATGAAGGAGTTATGTACCATGTAGATCTTCAAGATTGTTTTGAAGGTACTTGGGTGCCTAGAGAGGAAAGCAGGACTGTGTGACCTTAGGGAAACGCCTGTTTCTTCTCGTAATTGCTTGACTGCTTTCACAGTCAAACCTTCAATTTGTAATGCCTGAGATGGTAATACATTTACAGTGAAAATAAATGATTTTACAATTTGCTGTGACCAAATTTTGTCCTTGAATTGTTTGTGTTATGTAGCCATATAGTTTGTCTGACCATAAATTCTCAGCCAGTGTTTGATAGGAGCTTTTTTCTTGCTCC
The DNA here is from genome assembly GCA_013396935.1 of Baryphthengus martii. Classification (NCBI taxonomy): domain Eukaryota; kingdom Metazoa; phylum Chordata; class Aves; order Coraciiformes; family Momotidae; genus Baryphthengus; species Baryphthengus martii. The sequence goes on along the minus strand of VWZK01013448.1, from coordinate 14,183 downwards.
CACCTCTCTTCCTTAGTGGTAAGAATGGAACAACAAATCTCAAATGTTATATACTCCTCTAGCTTTTTTTTCTTCCTCCCTGAAACATGGCTTGCTTGTATTCGTAATTTCAAATCTCCATCTTGACACAAGAGAATCCTCAATATTTTGTGGATACATGCCTCCTTTCAAGGTACAAAGTCTGTGTTACTAACAGCTTCACTAAAATGAGAAATCTCTCATCATGGATCAGAACAGGAGTACCGCCTGTGCATTGTATACTTTGAAGTTCTTTGTAAGTGATTAATTGTCCTGTGTTTTCAACTTTGAAAAGTAGAATTAATGGGCAAAATTGAGGAACAAGAGAAATTTTCATGTCTTATATGGGTAAGTGGGTAGATCAATGCATAGTTAATTCTATAACTTTTTTTCTTAAATTACTACAGTATTTAATAGTGAAGTGGAAAATTTCCTGAAAGCATCCTTCAGTTGACAAGTATCAATAATAGCTATTTTGTATGAATATCCTCACCTTCAAAACCTATATTCAGACCTACAATAACATCATTTGGGCACTAAAGGCAATTTTTTTAACCTCTGTCATAACCAATAATGGAAGCTAATTGAGAATGCATTGAATGGTAATTGCAAAAGTGCAGAAAACTTTCAAGTTGTATTTGATAGACACTAGATTTCTTTCCCTGACCTATGCAAATAAACTTGTTTGAATTCAGTTTATTTTATGTTTAGCAGTGGTTAGTCAGTTAAGTGTGCAAGTATATTCCATTTGTATGTTGTTTACAGGTAATGTTACAAAGAACTGAAATCTTTGGTTGGTTAGTTTTTAATCACGAGGAGGTTTTTTTAGAGTGAGTCCCGTGGATCTTTTTTCCCAGAATGTGTTGAAGGTGTTTTCTGTGTGTGGCTCTCAGAACCTGTAAATGAAACTTCTCAAGGTTGTTCTTCTGTATGATTCATCAAAGGGTTGGTTTATTAGTAAATACACAAAGCAGAGTAACTGCTAGAAGAACGTGTGACCTGCTAAAACTTTCCCCCTCCTCCAGCACCTAGTTGACATAAAGTTCTGAAGCGGATTATTTTAAGAATTTTAATACACTTTTTCCAATGAAAAGGAAAAATGTCATAAACCTCATTGTAGCGTGTCACTTTTCACTTAAGAATTTGCCCTGCAGCAGCGTCACATGTCACTGTATTTCCTTTGTCAGTAGATGAGTAGAGACAAAAGAAAACAGGCCGTACAGCAGACTGACATCTTGGCATAGGAACAAAGCAAGCCAGATCTTCAGGAGTGTAAGTAGTTCTACTTTTACTTTGCTTAAGACAAGAAACCTTTTAAACTTAGACAGATGTTTCATTTGTGAGTGTAACCTGGCTACTTTGGTGCCTTTTTAAGTATGAAGAGTTCTGTGATTGGATCGTGTCAATACCAGAAAGCTTTGGGCTTCAGTATTAAAAGCATTCACTTTTGCTGAGTTACTGTAAAAAGATGGAAAGTGAACTTTGTCTCTAAAGTGGGCACCGAAGTTTAGATGTGTAACTGTGACTGTCTGACATCCACATTTGTGTGGAGAACCTCGGCTCCATTAACTTCATCAGCAAAAGGTTTCATTCAGTTGCCTAAGGGTAGGCATCTCGCGTCACCCGAGACGTGTAGGACAGTTGAAGCAGCTGCATGAGGCTGGCAGGAATAACACACAACCTGGAGGTAAGTCTTGCCTTTCTCAGCTGGGAGCTGGAGACCAGCTGGGATACCCTAGAGGATCTCACATGTACCGAGTGCCTTTGTGTAGGTTACTAATTTGCCTTAGAACTCCCCTGGTAGAATGGCAGCTAAGATGGCTTAGTCACATGCAGGTACCTAAATATGACAGCTTTTATAATCTTGAGCTCAATCCTTGTCATGGTTTTTGGAATACGGAACCTTACTGACTGCAATGAAGATTGCTTGGTTGTAGTCTAAATTCCCCACTTTTAACGATACATGGTAATGTGTTGGTTGAGTTGAAATAAAAATACAGGAAGAAGGTATCTTATTGAATATGACTTTTTAGTTACTTTTTGGGTAGTTCTAACCTTGGACTACTGATAGTGGTCATTTAGCATGTAGAGCTTACCAGCCTGTCATGGAGGTGTGAGGTTACAGTAGTCACGTGTCTTTCATTCCTGGGCTGAAGGACATACCTGCTGCTCAGATGCAGGGGATACCAGCAAAACTTCTTAGGAATCAAGTATTTTTGCTTCCAGGTTTATGGCTCTTTGTGCTCTAATAGCAGAATCTCTAAGGACTTTTCACTGAGCTGCCAGTGATCTAATGAAAATATTTTCAGAGCGGTCAGGACATAGGGTTCAAAACAAATAGGTTGTGAAATAAATCTGAAGATTCATAGTGGCTTGGCAGACAGGCAGACCTGTTTCCTTTTGCAAGGCTGTGAAGAGAAAACGGCACTGCTTTGTCTTGTCGTGGGCAGAAAATAACCTCTATGAGCGAAGTTCTAGTACCACAAAAAGTTGCCCCTATGTTTATTCTCCTAATTAATGACTTAAAGCTTTTCTGAAGCATAAGGCAATTATGAAAATGTGTGTTCATGGTCATACCTGTTTCTTGTGAAAATGGAGAAAACAGCAGCATGAAGCAACAGTTGTTTATTAATGTAAAACTAAAACTTTTCACACCTATTTAGTTGTAACCAATCAAGATGCACTTTCCTGTGACAGTTTGGACTGCATATACACAGTAAACAATTCAGCATACTTGTCATTTCAGCTTTTAGAATGCATCATCTCATTGAAGTAGTCACAAGAGAAGGTAATGAATGTGCAGTTTTCCATAATTTAAAATGGAAAAGATGCCATCCATAATAACAAACAGTATGGCATCATAAATTCATTACCCAGCGCACCTGCATGCTGCTGTGTCAATGTTATTGTAATGGAAAACAATAAAACATTAACAGTACTTGGAACCTCAGCTGCTAGTTGTTACTGAAGACCCACCAGGATGCTGAAAGAGAGGAGAATTTAGTTATTTGTTAATGTAAACAGCATTTCTTTTTCTCCCTCTTCTAAAAATCTGTATACAAAGGATGTTCATTTATATGTGCAGCTAACGCTACTCTATTTGAAAGCTGCGTACATTGCAGGACAAAACCTCTCCAGGCAGGAAAAGAATACTTAAAATACTAGGAGAGATGAGTATAACTGGTGGGAGGATGGCTTTAGCACAAGCATTTGTATCTCCTTTTGATAACATCTGAAGAAGCATTAACAGAGAATTAAGGACCAAGGATCCCAGAGAGCAAAGCACACAAATCCTTACTCCTGTTCTGCTGCATGTGTCAGTATTTCAGCTGAGCACGGTGTCCCCTGGGTGGCTGTGCTGCCTTTAGGGACTTTTTTTGCCTGGTGACATTCAAACCTGGTCTTCTTTGTACACGGCTCTAGGAATCATTTTGCCCCAAAAGTAAGAGAACTGATGGACTTGTAAAATGTTATTTCCATAAAAGAAGAGCTGTAATCACCAAATTATAGACAGGGCTGAGTGAAACACATTTGTACTTCCTCCTCACACTCCTTACCCTCTGGCCTTTTGAAATTGAACCTCATGCAGAGAGGAACCACGAGATTTATGGAGAGAGACAGGAAGGAAAGCAAGGAATAGTGACTGTACCTGAGGTGTCAAGTCACTTTAGTGGAGGGGTGTTCTAGGCTCAGTAGGTTTTACACTACACAGTTTGGGGATTAAATTGATTGACACAACTTGTTTCTGTGAATGTGTCCATAAATCCTTAAATTTATGCCATTTTTATGAAATGAAGATGAGAAGATATTTAAGAATCTTACCTGAATTTGGGCTAAGAAAACCTAGTAGTCTCTGACACATCAGTGGATTAGTGAATTTTGGGCCAAAAAATGCCGTCCTAAGTGTTCATTGGTTTTCCCTAGCTCTTGTTTTCTTCACCAAAAGGTTCTCTGGTGTCCTCAAATCTAGATTTTATCTAAAAATTAGGCATGCACTGAATATGAACTGAGTGATTTATGCCACCCTGGCAGATTGGCCTGAAGCAACGAGTGTGCAAGTGATTAGAATAGGTTGTCTTTCCTATTAACTGATGGTAAATGAGTTTGCTTTTTAGGTAACAGTCTTGAAAACCCTTGTCTTCATGAATCATTATTGGGCATGTAAGTGTATCCTTATTAATTTTAATTAATCAGCAGAGTAAAGATTCTTGTGTCGTAATTTTTGATTGAACCAGAACTTAGAATTGGTTGAGTTGGTAGTTACCTAGATGTGTAAAAAAAGTGTGGATGTGTCTGAAGTAGTATAGATTTGTTTTTAGAACAGAGCCTGTGTGCTAGTTGCAGGCAGTTGTGGGTTGTTTTTTTTTCCTGATTTTACAATGGGATCACTTTATGGTGCCTAATAATTCTTTCATAAAATACACTGGTAGGATTGCAGCCATCATTTTCTACTTCAAGAACATTTTCTGTCTTCCAAAAATAAATCTGATTTGTATAGCTCAAATATGGGACGTACTTTCCACGAAACAAAAGTTCTGCTCTCTGCACAGATTTCTAAATTACAGATAATCTATAAAATTGTGAAAAAGAACAGTGAACGCCCTGCTTCCATTGCCCTCCCCAGGCAGGAGTGCACAGTGAGAAATGCTGTTTCTATGGCAACTGTCTGCCAGGCTGGAGTGCTGCAGACTGAAATCCTTCTTAGCAGGCAAAGTCGGTGCTTTGACAAGCATTCAGAATACAATTTCAGACAGTTCTATATTTAAGCATTTAAAAATGATGTTCACATTTTATTCTGTGTTGAGCTGTGAGTAAACCACCCCTGGAATACTCCTGGCTCATCCACAGTCTAGCTCTTGGATACAAAGTCTGGGAAAAGGCTGCATTGTTTCCTAGAGCCAAATTTGTCTTAAATCCATAAATTTCCTAGGAAGATACAAGATTTGAGGGGATTCTTGGTTCATTAAGTGCAATCTCCTGATCCTGCAGGAATCCCTGGCATACAGTTGTATGTCCAGATCAGGCACTTGAGGTCTGAAAATGTCTTGGCTGGTTTCAAGGAGAAACCTCAGGTGCAGGACTATGTACTTCTTGGGTTTTTTTCTACTAGGTGGGGATTTATTATTTTCAATTTAGTCTGTAGTCAAACATAAGGGAAACTGGGGTTTCGTTGTAATAGATTCGTGTTCCCTAAGACAAAAAATGTGCTGTCCTCCCTCTGTAAATATGGGACTCGTGCTTCCTTTGCTTCATCCTGCAGTCTCTTTTAACTATTATTTCTAGGATAAAGATGACGTTTCACGCTCCATTGATTTGTACTAGAAATAGTAATTTGGAATCTCTAACACTTTGCTTTTTCAAAAGACTTTGTGGGGATTTTTTAACATAGCAGGAAGTATATACAATAAATTGATTAGTAAATAGAAATTATTAGTATTTAAGGCTCCCTTCAGTCAATGTTAAGTAGGATTACATTGGATTCTTTATCAGAAAGCAGGTGTTTTTTTTCCTGAAAATCTTAAATGGGTCTGTTTTACTATTCACAAATAGTATTGTTTAGACCAGATATTTTCTTAAATAGTATATGCTAGATAAAGCATTGTGGGTCTTATTCTTGTAGATGCATTTTACTTTCCCATGCTAGGAAAAAAAACATTTGGAGTCCCTTTCTCCTCTGTACTTTACCAAAGGAGATCTGACTAAGGGTGATATTATGCAGTGGTCTTGCATATGGAGCACACCAATAGAGCAGAACTCTTCATGTAGAACAAAAAAAAAAATAATGTGAAAATTTGATATTTACCAGGGACTAGCATTGTCGTTATGAGCTTTGGAGTTTCCAAGAAGTCCACATTACTTCTTTGGAATGTCTTGCTGTAATTCATTTGAAGGTGGCTAAATAATTGGAAAAAAAATAAATTAAAAATCAAGTTTTTTAAAGGGACTATTTTTGGGGGGGGAGGGGGGATAAGCATTAGGAATTTTGCAAGTAATTCTAAAACAGGGATTTTGTGCTTCAAAACTTAGGCAGTGATGAGAGTGGGAGAGACCAGATCAGCTGTGAAATGCTTGCATTTTATATTCAACACAGGCTTTCCTCTGCATGATTAACTGTTACTCTGATCTCATCTCTTGGTTGTGACCCAGTATAGTGTTGCTGGTGACCTTGAGTCTTTCTGAAAGTAAACTTTGAACGGGGGTTTTGTTGAAAAGGAAAGCAACTGAGCTTCAACAGACTTCTCCATCTTCCTTCAGAATAGTTTCTGTCTACAGGTTTAGGATCATAGGGTTTGGTTGGTTGTTTTGGTTTTTTTTTAATAGTAAATGTAGTTAAGGAAAATCTTTCTGTCTCTACTCAATTTCTTAGCCATCTGCCTGCCACAGGCTTGACTTCGGCTGGTATGACTAGAATCACTGTAACTTCTATTTTGGGCCCAAAAGAGACACTTTTGGAATCTGATCGATGGGTTTTAGTGATGTGGGTTTGGGATTTGTTCTGAATTATTTTTAATTATTATGTCATATATTTAGCAAGAGATCAATAACCAGTAATTTCTACACAATTGCTTTCTAACATTGAAAACTTTCTGTGTTACAACACAACAAACCCCAAAAACCTGAAACTTACTATTCCAGGTGCTGCTGTTTTCCCAGAACTCATAAACAATGAAGTGGGAGTCACTTGGAAGCTTCTGGATGGAAACACTAAAAATTGTAGATAGAACAATTTAATAAAATGTTAAAAAGTTACTGGACATACACATTCCAAACTGTTTATGAGTAGGACCAAATGCAGTGATTTTTGGAAAAAAAAATCCAAACCAACCAACAAATCCAAAAACCAACCCAAAAAGTAAATGTAAGAAATAAGTGATTGCACACTGCAAATTAGCAGAGATTTTTAAAAAATCATAACCTCTTGGAGTATTTTCATGGCTTTTTATTAATATTTTATATTACTACACTTATGATGGACTCCTGATGAAACTAATTTTTCATATTGCTCCACTAGTGTCATTTATCTAAAGAAATGCTAATCAGTAATACAGAAAATGAATCAAACAACTGTGGTTCAGGGACAATCAGCATAGTGCACATAGAGAACAGTTCAAGGAAGTTTACACAGTTTACACTGTTTAGTCAAATAATTACACTGTGAGAAGTCATCTCTTTTGACCAAGAGATGCATGAAAGTGGCAGAGAATTTAGGTGCCACTCAAATTGGTGTTTAGATGTATAGCATAAATAGTAAATATACGTATTTCTCCAAGTGCCCAAGTGTGAGATTGCTGATTTTACTACTGATGTGCTTGAAAACTGATCTCAGATTATATTTCATACTGTAATGAGTTAGGTGATTTATTGGTTTTCTCCTGGTATATGTGGAAGTATGCTGTAAAACAGCAAAAATATCAAGAGCTGTTGGGAAAAAAAACAAGTCAATGTCATAAACCAGCTACGGTAAAAACCAACCGGTAGGTGGCATTACAGATTTACCAAATGCCTGCAGTCTTGGGCAAGGTCGTAGTTATTTTTTCCAGCCCGTGGCCCACAAGAGCGTTTTATTTTCCTCATCAGTCTGCCTTTACCAGTGAACCACTGCAAAAAAAAGGTCATTCTTTTCGCATATTTCAGGTTAACTTACTTTTCTGATCTGCATAAACACTACTGATACAATCCTAAATGTGACGATCTCATAGTGACAAGGCTCATAAATGAAGAATGTGCTAGGCAGCCTTTGAATATGTCGGAAGATGTCTGTATTGTGTACACATTACAAAAATATTTATTTCCTGATGGTTTGTAGTGTGTACAACAGTAGCTTTCTCCAGTATGTTATATTAAGAAATCCAGTACAGTGGTAAGTCACTAAAATTTATTCTTAACCCAGTTCTAATGTTTTATTTAATTCTAAAAAGAGTGATGCAGAAATACACTGTTTCATTGAAAATTATGCTTCTTAATTTTCCCCATTCTTTATTATGAATGAAAAACTTAAAATGACAGCCTAAAGATTCTAGAAGCTTCCAAGCAGACAACTGGCAAACAAGTAGATAAGTTGCCCGCTTGCCAGGTGATCACAAATGAAGGATGGCAAATGAGTTTTCCAACAAGGAGTGTCAGCCTAGCAGCTTCCAGAAGCCATGAACTGATGACCAGTAGAGCTGAGCAGCCTTAAAAGGATTCTTTAGTGTCTCTGGGATAGGCTGTATCATCATTTTGTGATACTACTTGAAGTCTGTACATGCACTTTGACGTCTCTTTCTGCTTTTACTTCTCTTTGAAAAGCTCTGTCTTACACACATGCAGAACCAGCCAGGAAAGAAGATGTTACAGGTTCTCTCTTCCTAAATAGTCCAGATCCACTTCAAAATTATTCCAGAAATTAGTTTACATTCCTTCCTTCAGCCCAAGGACAATAACATTGTACTTACTGTAAGCAGTCTCCCCAAGTAGAAGCAGATTCCACGTACCACTTCAGAGCAAGCTGGAATTTTTCAATTTCAGCTTCTATCACAGACATTTGACATTGAACAATCATTACATGCCGATACAGAAACATGACAATATTACTGCCCTATCATCCTCTGGATTGCTTATACTTTAAACTTAGAACACAGTCATCAAAGGAAAATCCGCCAAAGTTCCTTTGAACTGTCTAGCAATACTGTATGATTTTATTTTTAAAAAGAAAAAAAATCTAATACAAACTTGCAGTGAAATAAGGAACTTGATGGATCATCAATTTTTGGTTATTTTTTTTCAGGTGTATTTGATTTGCTTTTTGGTAGGTTGAAAGCCCCAAATTTAGGAATGCTAATCTATTTGAAAACTAGAGCTCAATCTTGAGATATAAACTTAATGAACAGTAAGTTTATTTCTGGTCACTCTTTTGGTTTTGTAAGTAGTAATATTGATTATTGTGAGAGCGCTAGATGCTTTCCAATCTTTCCTGCTAAGGTTTCCTATAGCAGCTGAGGGAGGGAGGCTGTACACCTATGATTTAACGCATGCGTGCAGCATTAGGTGATAGCGAGCAGAGAAGCTACCACTCTGCCAAATTTGGTAACTCTTATTAATGACACCTTTTCCTCCTTCTGTGAGTTGAGGTTGGTTTTGACTCACTATATCCTTCGAAAACAATGCAAACATTAATAGCAAAGTTTTGCCCACGCATTTTAAGTTGTTTTGTTGCCTCTCGCACAATGTATTACGCTAACTAAAATGGATTTTTATCCCGGGAAAAAATGAGGGTGGTGATTTTTTAAAATTATTTTTTAACAAAAGAGATCAGGTGAGATTGTCGTCTCAATACGTGGCATTCAAAATCAAATGTCAAAATCATTATTTTGAAAAGGACTTACAGATCTTGCATTTTCTTCCAAAACTTTCTCTTCAAATGCCTCAAGCTTTAGATCCTTGAAAGAAAACAGAAATGTAAGAGGTAATACTACAGCTTTTTAACAAACTATTCCAAGAGCTAGATTCTGTTTTACCTCTGGATGTTATAATGAAATTCCTTCTTTATTAGCTGTCAAGTCAACCACAAGCATTGTTTGCAGAATCTTGTGCACTTCACTGGTTAAATCCAACTCATGAAGCTGAGCAGGCGATTTTTCATTTGTAACAAATCTGCTTGTACAGAAATGTGTGTTGGATTTAACTGTAAAAAGACAGACACCTCAAGTTGTCACGTGGACTATGGGAGATGAGCAAGGATGGGAATTTGAAATGAACCATCAGCTGCTTTTATGCAAACCTAAGAATTTACACAGAATAAGCTTCTTGATGGGGGTGTTCTGGTTGCAAGGGACTGTTTTCTAGCATTGAAAAAGATAGCATCGTGGGTATCTACTGAGTAGGGGCAACCTGAACTGGGAGGAAAGCAGGGAATTTCTATAGGGAGGACTGAGTGGTGATTTTTTTTTAGCTGACTCTAAAATGGATAAATAAAATGAATGAAGTACCAAGTTGCTGCTTCTTCCCCCCAGGTAATTAAGACTGAACAGGCTGCCTACCTGATGTGGCATGCACTCTGGGAAAGGTCAGCAGAGGCTGACAGAGGCGCTGAGATCTCTCCAATCCATGAAAAGTCAGAGGGGATTCTCATGGCAACCCTGAAGCCTGGGTCTGTCATCAGCCCCATGCTCTGCAAAGTGGAGTTCAGGTTCAGTCTCAGCAGTTTTTACTTTTTTAATAGGAGAATTTGGGTTTTGGAGATTTGGGCCTGGTCACTGGAAACTAACTCAGCCGCTGTAGAAACACCACCATGTCTTTGTAGCTCTTGAAGTTGCAAGCCTTCAATTCTGGGCTTTTTTTGTTTTATATATATATATATATATATGAATTTTCCAACTAGATGCTGGCTTAGAAGATAGTAATAAATGCTGCCATTACTCAGTGACTATTCAAGCAACTAGGTGGCTGCAACGGTAGAGCAGTGACAAAGTTTTGTTTTGCACTAGGAGAGGAAACTCAGGCCTTGCTCTGGACACATGCCAATGGCTAGTCATAATCAGACCACCCAGTTCTGAGCTCCTGCTGGTTTCAGCTGGGGAATCAACTTGAGCTGGGAGCTACACTGCATCTTGTGTGATGAATAGAATTTATCCGTGCCATCTCAATATGCTAACTTTTGCCGCACCCCCAGATTTTCAACTGTAAACTTCATTAGGAGCTTAGTCTACTTAGGATGGAAATTTTAATATTTGCACTCCAATGATTTATCCAGTACCCAGGTCACATAACCTATCTGCTTCCTAAGAACTGAGTTCCTGTTGCAAATAATACCAATTTTGAATTGAGAATTTACTTTCCACACTGAGCAGTTGTTGCTGGGCATACCGTCGGCAGAAAGTTCTATTTTAGAGTATTTGAGGACATATTTTTTGTTTGACTGTGTTCACACACAGCTTCTATTAATTGGAGTTAAAAGGGTTTTTTCCAGTGTTAGCTTTGCTCTAGTTCTGCCACATCTAATGAACAGTCATTTGGAAAATTCCTGAAAGAGAGAAAACGCATTAAGCCTGAATCTTCAGTCAGAAAAATAAAATTCAAAGAAATTGCGATTTTTTTTAGATTTTTTTTTTCAAGCAGACAAACGAAACACTTATTAATATTCCAGATTTTCTTATCCATTTTTCTAGTCAGGCCAATGCTTACTTCTTACAACTCTGATTAGTCTCCTGGGGACTTCTCCTTGTAATTAACTTGTGAAGTAATTCTTGAATGCCTTGTTCTATTTACTTTAGTAGTTAGCAGATGATATGTCCTGTTCTTTAGCAGTAGTTTATACACAAGGCTAATTTTTTTTTTTTAAAATATGCATAGCTAGAATAAACTGATCTCTTGCTTTTTAGTGTCCAGCTCAGTCAGCAGTGAGTTTGCACGCATTCACTTCATTAGGGTGGAAGATGCACAGCATGAATGGAGTGACATTCAGCTTACTGGCTCAAGCTTTAAATAAATAAGCTACGCTTTCAGATTTTTATTTTGGCAGTTCATGTAAAATGTATGAGTAATGTACTCTTGCAAATACCTGAATGCCAAAGAGAACAGCTGCACTGGAGAAGTACAGATTTTGAAAGTCTCCAGAGAAGGAGACTCCACAACCTCTCTGGGCAGCCTGTTCCAGGCTCCGTCACCCTCACAGGAAAGAGACTGGCCTCATCCTCTTGACATCCACCCTTCAGATATTTACAAGAATTGATAAGATTCCCCTCTCAGTCTTCTCTTCTGCAGACTAAACAGCCCCAGGTGTCTCAGCCTTTCCTTGTAAGATTCTTCGGATCATTGGCAAAATCCATTTTGGTTTTACCTAAGCTGTAATAGGTTGCAGAGGGAGCTTTGCAACTTAGATACTCAACTATCTTGACAAGCCTTTTCCTACTGGGCTTTTGCTACAAACATGTCTATGTGGAAGAACTTAAATATGAATTATAACTTTATCTAGATAAGAAAAACACCGGATGCATGTTCAAATAAACAAAATATACAATGTAAAGAAAATGGCACAATTTTTACTTACTTTCTTTGTTTTTTCCATTTCCTTCAGCATGGTTTTGTTTAAGGCTTTCAGGACAGAGAGAACATTTTCATACTCTCCTAAGTGCTGGGAAAAATATTCTAAAAGAAAAGCCACATCCCATGTTAATGACCTCATGAAATCAGTATTTCATTAAATATCAATTTTATCAAGTCTTAATTTAGTTCTGGTATTATCAACTATCTAAATACATAAAATGATCAAGAGCTACAATGAAAAGGATGATTTTATTTTAAAATTTTGTATTCTTCACCCTCAAAATCATTCCTAGAATACTTAAAATACCAAAATCAGTGTTCCAAAACATTTCCTTTCAATACACGAGTAGCCAAATGGACAAAAATTTGAAATATCAGTTTGAGAGCTGAAACAGACCTGTTTTCAAACTATCTATATTTTCTTTTTAAACTGTATTTTCAGTCTAATAGTCTGCTTTATAGCTATTAGAAGGAAATGAACTTTTCATGTCTATGTACTAAATCTGATTATATTGATACAAAAATGAGCAATTCTGGTAAAGCCCTTAGAGTAGAGTAAGCTCAAGTGGGGTCAGCTGAAGCCAGTTGTTTCTTTCTGAGAAATGAAGAGACCATGAGCTGGCCAGATAAACTTCTAGTCCCAGGTACTGTGACTATATTTTCAACAAATAACACGCGTGCAAAGTATTTTTAAGAAAAATCATGGAAATAACATAAATTGCAGGATGTCCTTGTGTCGCAGCTCAAAACAAAGGACATTTTAACAGAAAAAAAGCTGTTGTAAAATCAGGGGTCGTTACTCAACTAGAGGAGAGTGGGCAAACCTGGGCAAACATGACCCGAGTTGCCATGTGGTTGATGAAGCAAAATACAATAGAGGGAGGCACAGGAAGGAAAAAAATGGGGAGGAAATAAATTTTTAAAAAAAAGAAAGTATGTTAAAGTTTGAGATTGTGTTAGAGAAGGCATTTAGACATCACCTGGAAAAGCATGAAAAACAGCATCTAGTTTGCAGACAGGAAGGACAAGACTTTTACATAAATTTGGCCAGGTGTTCAACCAACAGAAGTCAACAGAGCCCAGTTCTCTTCAGCTGAGTGTCTTGTCCTATATTAAAAAGACACATGCTGAGGTGCCTCTCAGTGGGTTCTTGGCCATGGGTAGAGTCACCCTGTCCGTGAGTAAATGAGCTAGCATTCGACTTAACAGTGTTTGCTGTGGTTTTGTTATTGATAACCATTGGAAAATTTATCTGACTACCATCTTTTCCTCAGAAATAGGCTGGTTTTGATAAGTAGAACAGGGTTTTTTTTCTGACGTTTTTGGGCAGAAATAATTCACAGAATTCTTCTGTGAATTATTTGCTGCTGCAAGCAGTATTCCTGAATTGGGTGCTGTAAGAGTAGCTGGTGAGCAAACAGGGTTTTGGGGAAATGACTCACAACCCAGAAAGGGTAACTAGGCCGAATTCTACGCCTTGCAGAAGATTTTTTTTGTGGTGGATGATCGAACTTATCAAACTGCTGTTCCCCCTGGTTCAAGTTGGAGGAAAATAATTAGTTTTCCGCCAGTGGGGTGCTAAGATGACAATCTCTTTCAAAACTGCTGAAGCACTCATACCTCTGAAAGTGATCAACTAATTAGAAATGGAAATAAAAGGTATCTACCTATTATTCCATCAGAACACGTTTTGAAGTCCAGAGAATGTGAAATATTGATTAGGAAAAGTATTTCCAAAGTAATTTCTGTATGTAACGGATGACAGAATCTGAAAAGATTGTAAGGCATTTTCCCAGGAGCTCTTTCCATGGAAATGGTTTTCTGTTTGAGCTACAAAGATGAAACAGATACAAAAACTCATCACACGGTATATCCACTTGTACAGGGCTGCCCCAAGCACAGATGATGTTCTTGCTCGAAAAGGAACGTGCCGCAGAGCCGTGTCAAGACGGCTGGAAAGACAAGAGCACAGAAGGTTATTGAGCTTAGTCATGAAAGAGCGGGAAGGGGGACCCGCCGGGGCAAGGAGCCATCGCCGCAGGGGGAACCGGCGGTCCCGCCTCTGCCAGGAGCGGCCAGGAGCTCCTGTACATCCGTCCCGCAGGGAGCACAGGAGCAGCAAGTCGGTGAGAAAAGGCGAT